>BMAO01016903.1:0-195585 GCA_019973975.1 Trichonephila clavata | reverse complement strand
TTATTGGTAGTTTTGGCATACGAAATACATTTGGCTTTATTTAAACAATTTCTTGAAATATTTCATTTTATATTCTATTTCGATCATCAGTAATAATTTTAAGGAAAATAAAGTTTGAATATTTATGCAAAATATGTTATAAATGAACTTATTCCTTGACTATTATAGGCCTTATTTGTTATTATATTTTTTTAATATGGCATCCAAATTATTTAAGAAATAAATACAATAAGAAGAATAAAAGATGTATTAATTTATCATATAAATAAACGTAAAAAAATAAATAATCGGCTACCAAATTTTAAAATTCTAATTAGATCTTTCATGGAATTGTACAACTATGATTCCGTTCGTAAACTATAAATATTTTAGTTTTAGTTTTTATCGTTTTAAAAAGCTTAGTAATTTTTAGGAAAACAGAAGTTAGTAACAGTACAATAAATTCTTTCTTTCTTTCTTTTTCTACTTTTTAATTTACCGGGTGATTTTTGAAGGAAAAGAGACTCATGGAATTTTATAATTACGATTCTTTTCGTAAACATTACAAATTTTAGTTTTTGTTTTCCTCGTTTTAAAAAGCTTAACAATTTTTAATAAAAGAGAAGTCAGTACCAGTATATTTAATTAATTTTTCCTTTTTATTTTTTTCCTTTTAAATTTACCGGGTTATTTTTTTCTTCAATTTTTTTTTTTAAATAACTGCATTTATTGACTAAATATTTCCTCTTTACATCATTTGTCAATAAATTTTATGAAGTTTCTCATAGAGCAAGATATACGATCGTGACATCTACCCATTAAGCTAATGCTAAGTTAAGTAATCCAAAATCTATTTGCAAATTTCACCCTGATAACAGCTAAGCACTAGGAATGAAACAATTTGAAAAGTGTTTGACGCTGAAGTAAAATATTGTTTCCTCATACGACTGTTTTAGCCAACATCAATATATCTAAACTTAAGATACAATTCTTTAAAGAAAAAATATCGAATGATTTAAGAAACTATGTTTGCATACCTACAAAGCTAAAATATTCAAAAAGAAAAGAGAATATTATTTATTAAGTTTTATTTACTTAAATTGGAAATGTAAGGAGAATTTCAAATTTTCATTGAATTTACAAAAAAAATAAATGTATTTTTTTACCTTTTTTGTAAAAAATAAATATATTGATTTTATTTCGATTCGTATTCAATTATTTCAATGCTGATCAATAGCATTAAAATATTACTAAGTTAAAGAATTATGAAAAATTGTAAATGATACCGGGATTTCTACCTTATCTCTCTCTCTCTCTCTCTCTCTCTCTATATATATATATATATGATACACACACATATATATGTATGTATGTATCATTTATAGAAAGTTGTTTTGTGCTTTTATCTCGCTAGGAGACATACAATTTCTTCAGAACATTACGTTTGAAAAGAAATAATTCCTTCCAACCTATTCCACAGATAATTGTCCTTGTCGATCACTTATAACCAAACATGCTGACTGTGTTTCCTAAAGTGAAAAGGATCAGGGTATTTCTATGTGCGCTCCATCCAAAATTCTCCAGGATTCCTTGGCTTAACACAATAAACACTTTCAACTGCATTGCTGACCTTATATTAAACAAATATAACTCATTATAGAATTTGAGGTTATTTTAATGGCCATGTTTGCTGTATGCCCACATCACCATGCACCATGTTGTTACAGTTGAATGTCCTGTAGTCTACACGATTTCAGATACCTGTGACAACGATTTCGGTTGTGTTAAGGAGTGGACATTTACAAGTTATTATAAAAATTCAAACGCTACGAAAGCAAACTATGGTAAGCATTGAAACATTCATATACGATATAGAAATGTGGTACTGCGCCTTGTTCATTAATTTTCAAATCTTTAAATTTAGAGGTCTCGAGGGTGTTAACTTTGTCTCGAGTCTGAAAAGAGCAGTTTTTAACAGATATAGTTCTTTGGAATTAAAATTAAATAACTGAAATACTTTTTACACATTATTTATTAAAGAATAAGGCTTCAAAAAAGTGTAAAATGTTTAAAATATAATCATAATTTTAAAATTTATAAGCATATGGAAACAAGAAACATTAATTAAGGTTTACGTTCCACAGGATATTTTCTAAATAGTAGATCTAATTACTAGCAATAATTTGAATTATAAAGTTAAATGTATCCCTATTACACAGTAGCTATTTTTAAATAAATTGAATAGTAAATTATATATTTTTTAAAAAGTAAATAATTACATTTAAGTTTTTTTTAAAATTTTAGTATTTTTTAATATTTTGAAATACAAAATATATATAATATTAAAATTAGGAAGGGTTTAAAGAGCATGATACATTTTATAAAGTTATAAAATTTTATTCATCGAAAGCTACTACTTTAAAAAACAGCATGCGTAACATAGAAATTACTTATTATTTAATAATGAAATGTTTTTTATATTCATGTGATTATAATTTTTTAAAATATTGGTTATATTTTAAATATTTTACATTTTTTAAGACCTCATTACTTTATGAATTATGTCAAAGACATTTGAATTATTTAATTTTAATTTAATACAACTATATCTATTTGAAAAATTGTTTATATTTTTAGCTCTCGAAATAAATTATCACCCCTGAGACACCATAAATGCCTCCAAAAGTCTTAATTTGCCGTTAAAAAGAAATATTTTAGCCAAAACTCTTCAAATCAATCAGCTTCTTTTGTATCTAGTTCATTACAACGTAATTAATGCATTGTCTCAATAAAAGACTTAACAAAAAATAATTAAAAAAGAGAATTACATTTTGAATTTTTCAATGATTAAAAATAATTACGCTAGCATTTTTCTAGTTTTTATGCGCATCATCGATGTACCGCGCAGTAGCTTATTAATTAATACTGCCGCAACGATGAAGGCTTATTTGTAAGTAGTAAGGGCGCTGAAATCCCAGTGAGCTTTACGTCATATATTGTGTCGTAATTCTTTCAAATTATTGTAATTATTGTCTCAGAATGTGTTATTGAGCATCAAAATTGGGAGGGGAAAAAAACTTATGTTTTACTGGGAGTGATTTTGTAATATTTTTTTTTCCATTTCGGTTTAGTCCAAAAATGAGGAAATTAAATTAATTTAATAAAAATCTTTAAATTTTTTTCATTTTTTTTACTGAATTCTTGAAGAAAAATTAAGTGTATCGAGCACTGTTATTTTTATTACATATTCTGTAAAAAATATTAAATAAATATTATAAAGTGAGTTATATTATTTTACATAGGTTAAACGCAAGCAAAGATAATATACAGATGAAGTATTGATAAAGCCTACCATCCGTTATAGAGGTTAGAAACGCTAATTGCTGTGTCGTTGAGCCTGTGTTTGAATCGCGGAGAAGACATGGATGTTTGGGAATGTATAGTGCCTTCGTGGCATGGAGGTACTTTAAATAGCAGTCGAATCGCAAGTCCTCTCGCAAGGTTGGTGAAAGAGGAAGAAAGGTGGGTATCCATATCCATCCTAGGGTGTTCAACTCAAAGTTGAGGTGGAACGGAATCAAATCATACTGTCACCTATATGGTGCTCAAAGCCACCGCTAACGACGAGCGCAAATCTCTATTCCTTTGCCAGGATTAATTTTATGGGCCTCGATCTGACACCGTCTGACAGGTGGGTTTAGAAAGAAAAGAGAAAGCGGGGTACGAAATACGAATACAGATCATTTACGTTATTACGTCATTTACATTCATTAAGACTGTTTCGTAGTACTTAAAGCACAGATAATACAGTTTTCTAAAATTTCGAGAAATGCTTCTGTGTTTATTCAAATGTTGGTTAATTCTATTTTAAACGTTTTTTTTCCTTCAAGAAATAAAATCACCCTTTAAACCTGAGGCTTCCCATATTCTTCATTGGTATGCTATTCCTGGTAAACTGTCTTAATTAATTATTCCTTCAAAAGTCACCACTAAGTAACAGCATAGTTGTAAGCTGTCTTTAAAACGGGAATAATCAGTCTTGATTCTGTCAAGATTTTTCAAACCTAAGAGTTTGTCCTAATTACGAACGTTGAAGTTCTGCAAAACGTGAGGTCTATTGTTCTGTGAAAGTTCAAACAGATGAATTTTGATCGAGAACAAAAAACTCAGTTAAATCAATTGCGCACGCCTATATCATAGTTTGCCTTTTATCTTTAATAACATCTGTGTTATTACTCCTATATATTTTTTAACTACTTGTAATTATTTATAATAATTTTGAATTTGTGTTTATTATAATGTTTATGATGATTGCCCATCTATCAAAATAACAATAAATATATAAAATAAATTTATATCCTCAAAATGTAGTTTACTTCCTATGTAATATCACCAGATGGCGTTCTCTACTCTTGGCAATGAGCCAGACTATTACACCATACTTAGTTTTTTAGTTCTTAGGTTGTATATAATTTTACTCCAAGGCCTCTAGTTCCAACATAGTTTGGAATAAATAATTAGTTCAAGGTATATCGTATTTGTGTGTTGCTCCTTTGATACCTTAAGAACTTTTTGAGTTGCAATAATTTATACTCATACATGAATTAGTAAAAAAAAACTATAAAGGCATGAGGACTGAAAACTGAATGAAAATTAAATGTGAAAACTGAATGAAAATTAATTAAAGCCGTGTTGATAAAAGTAAACGGTTAATTTTTAATAAAAGGAGAAGAAGAAATTTGTTTTCCGATACTTAGTGTTTAGTGAATCCATCAAGTGCTACATTAAGTCCTTCTTTAAGGTGTGGCATTAAATAAAAATAAAAAGGATTCTAAAAGTGGGCACAATGAAAAGGTATTCCAAATTTATTTTACTTTAATATGAACTTCAACTTCTTTTTGAAATTGCTATGCATTAACTATAAGATAAACAAAACTATGACAGATGAAATCCAAGGCATGCTCATCAGATGACATATTTCTTGAATAGATAAAAAAAGAAGTTGTGTGCCTGTTCAGCTGAAAAGTAAGTATGCGAAAATTCAGAACAATATGGGAATGAACATTACCTTGCTTCACGCATCACGGTTATTTTGAAAGACCAGTATGACTTCTAACTCCCAAACCTCAATAAACTAATGAGTGATGCTGTTGTCCTCAAAATGTGAAAACATCCATAATAACCTGTGTTTCACCAAACCCTCGTGCTTTGCTTTCCTCCGGTACGACATTAGATAATGCACACTGGATTAATTTGCATATTGTCTTAACACCGCACTTAGATGAAACAAGAGGACACATTATTTAAGAAACTTTTGAAAATGATGAGGATGTCATTAAATCTAATATTCAATTCCCTAAAATGCACTTCAAAATGTGTCTTCCACTGGTATAGCATCTAATGCAGAAGACTCTATGACTAACTCCTAATAAAAAAAAAATCCAGGATTCATTACAACTTGCTAGAATTTAAGTATTTATGCCCAGGTGCTGATCCTTTGCGTAAGGGGAATCATGTACAAAGTAATTCAGGCAGTCAGTTCATGGTTAAGAGGATTTCAGTAAATTGTTAACTCACACACAATTACAATGTGTCAATTTTCCAATTTTCTGAAAAATACTAAATTAAGTGGCACGATCAGTCACCTATAACAGGTTCAAACTCTAACTTATTTGAGTCTTATGACGCTGTCGAGGTATTGTGATTTCTCATGAAAGTTTATAACTAAAAACAACCATTTAAAATTTTTCACATAAGATCATTCAGTATGTGGATACATCTATTTCTTTCAATAATTCGCACAGGCATGCGTGTTCAATCAGAAATTTCATTTTTTTTTATTAAAAGGAAAGCCTTGTTTGCTTTTTATTTTCAGTTTCCTCTAGAAAAATGAGCTTATGTTATATGGCTGGATAATTCAAGTAATAAGTTTGGGCTGAGGAACTTATTCTAAATAAAATGAAATCAGTCATGCTTAACTTCATGCGTTCTAGTTCTAAATTCAGTTCGTCTTGTTTTCGTTTGTATTCATTTCCTCCTTCTCCTCACGTTCTGCCTGAACCCTCGTGTTAATAATTGTTTCTAGAAGAGTTTTAGTAAACTGTTCATCGTAGTCTTTCGAAGTAATGATTAAATTTTTAAAATCTAATATTCTCATTATTTCTCCTACTTCGAGGCCCAATTCTATAGTAGTGTTTTTAAGTCCTCTTTACGCGCTTTAGCAAGATACGCCATTATTTTTAACTTTTGAGGGGAAAAGGGTCAATTATAAAATCCGACAGCCACAATTAAATGCAGTTAATTTAGTTTTAAAATAGTTAAAACCTTTATAATTGAGCATCAACTAATCACTAAAATAATAAGAATTGGATATTTGAACACAATACTATTAAAATATATATATTACAGATGTTTGACAGGATACAAATAATCTAAACTTCGAAAACAAAATGAAAATTCAGATAAACAGAATTCTGATGCACTTAACCAAAACAACATATAAACTATTCCTTTGAAGGTATAAAATACTGTTTTGTAGATATTTGACTGAATGCAAAAATTTAGCTTGAAAGTAAAAATAATTCACATATAAAAGAAATTCTGATGAAATTCAAAGTCAAAACAAAACTATGCATGAATCTTTTGAATAAAAATAAAAATATTTTCTACTATTCTTTTGTTAACAAAAAAAAAAAAATTCTTTCATTTAAATTCGCATATATTTTATATATGATCAAATTCTTCAGTATAGTTGAAAATAAAACACAATTTCATAACACTAAAATTCAATAAAAAAAAACACATGCAATTATAATACTAATAGGAAATATCAATTTCCGGGACACTCTGGCGTCCTAATTAACTTAAAGAGTCAACAAAAAAAAGTGAAAAATATCAAGGATAAACAAATTTTACAAAACGAGCAGCGGATGCTGAATTCCGAGTTTCCAAGTAAAATGAATAAGAGAAAAATAAGAATGTCTGATTTTCACCAGGCAAGGGGTGAGAGACAGAAAATCGGGTGGGGGACCCTTTAGTAACAAAACGTCTTGTTCGTGAACGAAAACAAGCAGTGAAAACTCAAGGTCAGAAGTTCCCCAAACAAGTACACTAAAGCAGCAATTCTCAACCGCTGGTCCGGCGGACCACCAGCGGTCCGCGGAGAAATCTTACCGGTCCGCGGACAATTTCTTCTATTCGCGAAAAAAATTTACTTATCAAAAAAAAAATAATAATAAGAACTAAATTTTAATTTATTAAATTACGAAATACAAATATATCTTGAACTATTTATAATTCTATGTAATTTATGGTTAGTACTGCACTGAAGAAAAATTCCCGAAATGCTGACAAAAGTGCGCGAGAGCGCGGCGCGTAAACCCCTCTGTTGGCGACAGACACTTAAGCCGGGGTTATAATAGTATATAGATCACAGCTTATTTGTGTTCGGTGGATCACAGAACACGGAAGCGTTGATTGAAGGAGTTCTTACAGAAGGTTAATAGATTTGATGTGTGATCTGGTACAGTTTTATCGTTGTATAGTCTGGGTGTTTTTAAGTTATTGTTAAACGAAACATTGTTATAATAATTATATATCTGTTTAACTGGATTGGACCAATATAACAGTAAGTTTATTGATTATTTATATACTTGTATGTATGTATGTATGTATGTAGGCGCTAATAAAAAAATATTTTTTAACCCTTAGTAAGATGAACCGTAAACAAGGCACGCTATTCAATTTTTTGAATACCAGTTCAATGTCTCAAAAAAATGACGACAAAACAGGAATAGTACCAGGAAAAAAGAGAAAACCATTTATCAGACACTACAACCACGAATATATAAAATATGGTTTTATTCTTTGGCCCAATTCTACGGAAGAAGATATACGTCCGATGTGTATCATTTGCCATGAAGTTTTAGTAAATGATGCTATGAAACCAGCGAAAATGTTACGACATTTGAAGGCTAAACATTCCGAGCTGGAAAAAAAGCCGCGTGAATATTTTGAGCGTAGAAAACAAGAATTAGGATTACAAACAAAAACATTTAAACAAAATTTTATTCACAACAAGTCATTATTAAAATGTTCGTACCTAGTTGCCCTTCGGATTGCTAAAACAAGAAAATCCTTTACTACTGGGGAAAATTTAATAAAACCAGTTTTAATAGACGTCTGTTTAGAAATGTTTGGACTCTCTGCTGTTGATAAAATCAAATCGATTCCCTTATCTAATGATACTATAAGAAGAAGAATTGAAAAATTATCAGAGAATGTGGAATACCAATTAATACAAAAGATAAAGGAATCAACACTTTTTGCAATACAAATCGACGAATCATGCGATATTTCTAAAAAGGCCATATTAATTTGCTATGTTAGATATATTGATTTTACTTTGGAAGAAATAAAAGAAGAATTCTTGTGTTGTATAGAATTGGTTTCATATACAACAAGTGATGAGATTTTTAAAGCACTTAATTCTTATGTTATTAAACATTCTTTAGAATGGAAAAATTGCGTAGGTGTGTGTTCCGATGGGGCGGCTAGTATGGCTGGCAGACATTGTGGTGTTACTAAAAGAATTCAGCAAGCAGCTAATTCTGATTTATTAATTACCCACTGTATAATCCACAGACAACATTTAGCAGCGAAAAGTTTATCCACAGAATTACATGAGGTTTTAGCGGAATCTATAAAAATTATTAATTTTATCAAAAAAAGCGATTTAAACAGTAGGTTATTCGCAATATTTTGTCAGGAGGTTGGTGCCAAACATGAGCAGTTATTATTGCATACAGAAGTTCGATGGCTCTCGCGGGGTAAGATTTTAACCAGGCTTTTTGAATTAAAGACGGAAGTAGAAATATTTTTAAGAGAAAAAAATAATCCTTTAAGTATGCATTTTTCTGATGTAGAATGGGTTGCAAAACTAGCATATTTAAGTGATATATTTTCATATATCAACGATTTAAATTTGAGTTTACAAGGAACTTCTACAAATGCGTTTCATTTATTTAATAAAATAGATGGATTTAAGAAAAAAATTAATTTTTGGGTGGATAAAGTAAATACCAATAATATTGATGTATTTAGTAATTATTTTGATTTTATTAATTTACAACAAGATTTAAACGTATCAAGATTAAATATAATCATTGGGCATCACTTACAATCTTTAAAAAATGGTTTCGAAAAATATTTCCCATCTGAAAATACCACGTGTGAAAGAAATGTGTGGATAACAAACCCCTTCATACCATATGAGAGTAGTAAGTTAAATTTAAGTGACAGAGAATATGAATCCCTCCTTGAGATTAGTACAGATATTATGTTAAAAGCTAGTTTTTCAACAATGTCCCTAGATAAATTTTGGATCAAATTGAAAAATGAATATCCATCTCTATACGAGAAAGCAATGAAAATGTTAGTCCCTTTCGCAACTACATATTTATGTGAAGCGGGATTTTCATCTATGACGGTAATCAAAAATAAATTTAGAAATCGTCTTTCGGTTATTTCGCCGCTCCGACTTAGCTTGACTAATTTAGAACCCACAATTGAAAAGTTGATTGAAGAAGAGCAGCCACAATCTTCTCATTAACAATAAATAACAATATAAAAATTGTAGATCTTTAATTTAGTGTAGTATCACATGTTGAATTATTTTGTTGTGTTCATATGCAATGATTTTGTGATTTTTTTTATAATTTCTGATATTTTTTGTTGTAATTTTTTTCAGGGGTTTGTTACTTATTAAAAATTATTATTACAAACAAACAATAAATTATGTTAAAATGGTTGAGGCTTTCGCGGCCGTTGTTTTGACTTGAAGTAGTTCTAGTCGGGCTTAAAGGCCGTCGTTGGTTGAAATTGCTTCCTCCCGTTCCGTGGGCACGTTGGCTAGCTTTTTCTGAGGTGCTTCTATGCCATCCAGTCTGCATCCAACCTTTGAGATGGAAACACCATAGAAAAAGCTAGCCACTCGTGCCAGCGAAACGTCAGGAAGCAATTTCAACCAACGACGGCCTTTAAGCCCGACTAGAACTACTTCAAGTCAATAAATTATGTTTTGTTTTACAAATTTTTTTGATTTAATTTTTTAGTAATCGTAAGAGTGATATTTTTGTTGTGTTTCTATGTCCATGAATTTGTGATTTTTTTTATAATTTTCTGTGATTTTCGTTAAAGTTTTGTTATATATATTATATGTATGTAATATAATTACATATATTTACATTTAAATATTAGTGTACGCAAATGATAATAAACATGTTCCAATTAACGTATTTAGTAGTTCTTTAATACCTAGTAAAATTTTGTTGTTAAAAAAATATCACCGGTCCACGAATTTTTTTTACAAATTTTACCGGTCCGCGGGCCAAAAAAGGTTGAGAAACGCTGCACTAAAGGCCCGTTTACATGCAAGCCGCCAAAAGGCCGGCAATTTGGAATTGGGGAGAAAAGCCGGCTTTTTACCGGTATTTTTTTCAGCCCGTTTACATGAGAATCTGGTGATTGGTTAATAGATTCACGTGACTATACAATGTAACCATGGAAACAACCAGATTTAGCGCGATTATTATGAAGAGGACATGTGATTATATATCTTTTCGTTTACTTACCGCCAAACAATTCTTTGTTTCTATTATTGCTACGACTATTTTGCTCTTTTGCAATATACCCACTAAAATTTCCTATTTAAATGTATATGGTTGCTCGATTACAGTAAAAGATAAGATGATTGTAGGAAAAAAATCTTTTGTTTAATATCCTGGTAAAAATGCGAGTGTTTTATAAACGTGGATAATAATGATGAAGCATAAAGATTTTAAACATCTCCTCACTGTTTTTTATGTCCTTACCACTTTGAATAGGCTTATTTTTCAAGAACTACAACCAAAAACAACCCAATTACTTGTCCTTTGAATTTAAAGATTATTTCCCTGTTTTTTACTAAGTTAAAATTATTGTATACTATTAATTCATACATTTTTTTAAATTTGAGAATAAAGCCTCCTCTCCTCCCAAAAGCAACACATTTTAAGATAAAAATTTTCATGAAATTTCTTTTTTGTGAGTATTTTTACTATGTATACTTTTGTGAAGCTGTAGAATAAATTTTTCTTGTAGAATTTCAGTTACATGAATTAAGAGAAAAGGGCAATTTTTCTCTCTCTCTCTCAATATTTACTTCATGAGCTGTGTGATTGCTCTGAAGCAATCCAATATGGAATATAAAGAAGCTAAAATGCATCTAGGTCTTAAAACTTTTATGTGGTATAGAAGTTTCAGCTCAACTGAAACTCATTTCATTGGGAATTAATTTGTCATCAGTAATGTATTAAGACTAGTTTTTGCCATTAATTTCTTTGTAAACAAGGGAAGATCTTTTCAGATCTTACTTTTGTAAATGTATATGAAAAAAGCATTGATTTGATAAAATTAATTTTGATAGTGATTAGAGTAAATAAAATTCGCAGAAACTTTTAAGATACAAATGTTTTTAAAATTTTTCTTTACTATTAATTACATTAGGTGTTTAAAAATTCAAGTTTTTATGTCATAAACTTAAGGATATATATAAACTGAAAATTTTAGAAATTCTGCATAATTTGACCTATTTTCGCTTTTTAATCTTTGATTAGGAGATGATTTTCTTTAATTCTTTTTATTGTATCCTTTTATTTGTTTGGGTTAATGACATTTAATACTCTTTGTAAATATTTTTAAAATTAATACTTTTTTGTTGTAAATAAATTGAAAAAGCTTTCCATAAGATTCCCAGAGAGATTTATTAGATATTATCAATAAGATAAAAATCGAGATGTGCTAATTGTACAAGGTATTATGCACGTTGAACTTTTGCAGTTAGATCCTCGATTTGCCCTTATAGTATAGTGTTACATCCACAGTCTGATTTATATACCATATCATGAAATGCTTTATTCACTTATAGTGCATTCATGTAATGTTAAAATTAAGTGTCAATAAATGATGTATATTAAAATGAATTTGATTATTAAATAAAACTACTGTCTAATAAGAATTTTCGTGAAAACAATTTAATTCAATCTACTATAAATAATTTTATTAAAAAGCATATTTCTTTAAACATGTTTCTTAATTTATACAAAAAAGTCAAATTTCTTTCTTTTTGAATGTTGGTGACAAACATTTCTTTAAAAAGTTCAAACCTTTTGAAGGGTAATAATTATAAAGGAAGTCAGACTATAAAACATATCAAATGTTTGTTTGTTGTCAGATTATTTCAGATGCTCAAAACCTTTAAATGATGTTAAAAGCTATTTCATTTCAATCTCAAAAAAATTCCTAATTATTAATCAAAATTTTCATATTAACCAACTTTAATTAAAAAGCTAAATTAACTTTTGTTTGCAAGAAAGTGTGTATTTTCCTTAATGTACAATATTTTCATAAGAAATTGTTCATAGTATGTTTCATAATTGAGGGATTATTTAACCCTTCGAGGAGAAAAAAAGTAATATTTAGCCTACTTTTATAAAATAATTTTGTACTTGCCCATTCAATTCAATATGTATATAAAAGGATATCTTTTGGTTCAGTAAATCATGATTCGCTTTAATAACAAAAATTAAATGGACTAAATTTGAAGATTTTAGAAAAAAGAAATTTTCTTTTTAAGCTCTTATCCTCATAAATTCATGGGAATGTGAATATAAAACAGTTAATTCTATTTATTGGTTATATCACATTTTAATCAATTTTCAAAGTAAAATTTTTTTTTTCACTACACCCCTATGGAGTTATTTAATAAAAAGATAGTACTATTTTTTTACTTATATGGAAACACTCAATAAGATAAATCAGGAAAAATAACAAAAAAATGTAATTTTATTGTGTACATCCATAAGAATTATATTGTAATAATTTCAAATTAATCTCAAAAACTAATGTCTTAAAGTATATGTATCATCTTATTAAAATATTGGAAACATACATGCAAAGTAATAATTCTTATTTCATAAAATCAGGTTCTTAATACTTTTATTTTAGGGAAAAAAATATTTTGCATTCCAGTTAAAATACTTCTATAATAACTAGCTTGTTGATACATTTGATATGAGTGAAGTTTTTGATAACTTGAAGGAAATTAACATTTCCTGTGGGGAAAAAAACAGGACTCAGACCACCTGGTCAATATAATTCACAACATCCTGCCCCTTGATGAACCAGAGGGTTCATAACATTTTCATGAAGCAATAAAATTTTAAATTCAAGCATTTCTAGGCTTCTAGCACAATTAAATTTTAAATTCAAGCATTTCTAGGCTTCTAGCACAATTAAATTTTAAATTCAAGCATTACTAGGCTTCTAGCACAATTAAATTTTAAAAACAACACACAAATTAAATAATTAAACATTATAACATATTTCAACGCACTAATAAAAAATAACACTTTTACAAAATATCCTGAAATTTGAGAAAAGAAAAAAAGAGGTTTCATTATAAAAAATTTAAACATTGGCAAGGAAAGCATACTTTATAAATTGTCTAACTTTTTTATAAGTTACTAATCAAGCTATTTATTAACGCTTGAAGTAAGCCAGAATTAAAAGAGAGCAACACACAATAAATTAAGTCAAAAACTAAAAAATTTCGTATAACTATATACACATGGAGAAAATATTAAATAATTCAATATACAATTTTCAAGAATCATTCTAGCTATACCAATATTTAAAGAATGAAATACTAAACTGCATTTGAATCAAACAAATATTTGAAATAAAACTATCAATACACAGCATTCAAAATAGTATTCTGAGCTGAATTTCTTCTGTACACGAACGCTCGCAATCCACAACAGCAGCCATCTTTGAATAAATAAAGATCTGGCGCAATGCATCATGGGAAAATTAGAAAACGTTCCCGCATTTTACCCCCAAATCCCCTGCCCTATTGTGGGTACAAAAATCAAACCTCCTTTTCTACCAGGCATTTTCCCGGGTCGTCATGTAAACGCCTCGAAAGAGGATCCATGCCGGTATATTGCCGGCAATTTTCGTCCATGTAAACGGGCCTTAATAGTCATAAATCACAGGAAATGAACAAAAGTAAAAGAATTTCCTTACTAGGGAAAAGAATTACTCATAATGAAATAGACTAATAAATCATGGTTATTATATATTTATACCATAAAATATAAAAACACAAGTAAAATTCAATAAAAGATCAAAATGAATCAGAAACAAGACAAAAGAAAAGAAAACTTAGCTAATGCTCCGTGAAGACGAATGCAATCCAAAGTTTCTAATTTCCCGGTAGGAAATATAAATTTTCTAGTAATCCGAAAATTTCTTCGTAGCCGGTAGCTACAATTTCAGAAATTACTTTTTTAAACTTCTTCATGAACTAGCAGTTCAGAATATTGAAGATAACTTTGTTAGACTAGTAGTCATATTAAAATTAAATAATTATTCGGGCCGTAAGTTGGGCGACATTTTTATAACCGATACTCAAAAATAACTCCGGCGGCTAGCTCAAATAATTTTAATTGGTGGTACATTCTAATTGAGCACGGTTACAATTACATAAAACAGGGGGGAAATATACAAATATTAAGGGGTTTGCGCGGGCGGACATTGGCACATCCTTCCTTCCTCGAGGTGGCAGGCTGACTGGTTAAGTGTCCACATGGCCAGAAGAGGGCGCTCTATTACCATTCGTTACAATAGCAATTTACTTCTTAATTTTGAACCATGATCAAGATATGCGAACTTTACTTGATACCACTGATTGCTCTTCTAACTTCTGTATCAAAGCGAAGGAATATCAAGACATGGTTATTTTGAATAAAGCAAACTTCATTATTGCGTGAAATGAAGTATGAGTGGGTACAGTGTTTGAGAACACATGTCTTTACTTAAGTTGCTTTACTCACAAAGCTTTTAACTAAAATTTACCTATGACAACTATGGACAAAACAGTCTCTAAGAAATGATTTAATTGATTTATATATTTTAATGTATCTTCGAATTTTTATTTGCTAAAATTCTTAAAAGCAAACATATTTTTAAAAACACAATGGAATTAAAGATTTTGCAAAGTAATTGAGGCCTGCGTAACTGAATTTGTCTTTTTAATTTAGTTTAATATGGACTAATTGTTGCCTCAATTTAGAGAGTAAATTGATGGTACTATTATGAGCCTTTTATTCTGAAGATTTATTAACCGTCCAAAAAAATTGTATACAAAAATTTAAAATTTTAATTTTTAATTTTATTTATTCTTTATCATTTAATTTAAATAAAAAAATTTTCTTGGGGAAATTGCCTTAAAGCTGCAAGTATAACAAAAAGATAGACTCTCATCTGTAATTAAATTTTCACCTTAAATGACACATTAGTATATTTTATTTAATGTTACTGCATAGCTTAATTTATTGTGACATGTTACTATTTATGTATCCATGTATCAGCTAATTAGGCTCCCAAAACTCTTCTGGCATGCAGGGGACACAGTACGATTCAAATGACAAAAATTGGTCAAAAAATCAAATTTAATTTTTTTAATTTAAATTATTTTTTACATACCTTTCTATAACTTGAAATATTTGAAAGCTCTAAGCTTAAAAAACACAGAATTATGATAGCTGTTACGTTTGTTTTTATTCATATACCTATGGCATAACAAAACTTTAAACTTACTTATCTCGGAAAGATAAAATAATTAGTCTGTCTTCATTTAAAATGCTAAGGATTTTTTGAATTTGTTTTTATACCTATTGCTAATAGTCCGTGTAATAAAATTTGGTGTGCATTTTTTAATCAAAGCAAAATTTATTTTTTAAAAAATACTTAAACTCAGAATTTGTACATTTTTTAAGAAATTTTCAATAAGCATTCACATAAAGAGAAGTATTGTACGAATACCAATCATGTTATCGCAAATACCATACCAACTTTTATCATACATAGTTTGACTTACTTGTAAATCAAATTTCCAGTGTGTATGTAAAATTTTGTAGGAGGAGTAGAATTTTTAAATCACTTCAAAAATTTCAAGTCTTTGCCTTAAAAAATTAAAGTGCTAGCTTTTTATGAAATTTTGAGCTCCAAATCTGGTTTACATAGTATGCACACATGTGAGGCAACCAAAAAAAATTTGAAAATACTTAAATTAAAAATGTTTGCTTAAATCGTACCATGTCTCCTTAATGGGTAACAACTGGTTTCCCATCATCCTGAAACCTGCTTGGAGATTTTAAGTATTAAACTAAGTTGTATCAGCACCATAAGTATTTATATTATTAATACTAAAGAAAAAATTTTTTTTAAATATATATGTAATAATATTTATAATAAGCAAATTTTAAATTTTACTGCTACATTAAGGATAAGAAACTACATACATTACCTTAATTAATATGTCAGAAACAATTTTTGACATTTTATATGGATGGTATCTTGCATCTAGAAATGAATTAAAAGACATATTTTTTTTTAGAATATAACATAATCCACACATATTTTACATTATTTATAATTTTCGGTTGCAATGTTCACCTGTGTTAACATTATTAACTATAGGTTAAAATATGTCAATCACAAAGTTATTTGTACAAATATGCTATTTGGATTGAAAAAATAAATCTCAAACAAATAACCTTGCTACATTGGGGAAACGTTAAAAATAAAATATAGTTATATTCATATGTAAACAAAAATTAAAAAAAGGTTTATGGCTGTTTTAGTTTACAATTTTATTTTCTTGTATTAAAATATATTTGTCAAGTTTATCTGATTTAAAAAGTTTTAAAAAAAAGCAGCTTTTTATATTGATTTTTTATCAGTCTTAAAAAACTTCATGTAAAATTGAAAATGCCATTAACCCCTTGACTGCCGATTAAAAGTTATGCGATTTTAAATTGCCGCCGTTTTTCACATAGGCATGCATATGCGGTACATTGGGGAAGAAGATGAAGAAAACATATATATGTATAAGTGGGTTTCTCTGAAATAAGTATAACCTTCAGAAATAATGTCAAGGTCATTTTATTGCATTCCAAAGCCTTCGGAATAATTTTAATGATAGAAGCACAGATTTAAGGTCGTACTTTCGAAAAACGTATATATACGTCCGAGGCATTTATCATACCGATTGCGCAAGACAGATATATACGCTGACAGAACTTAAGGGGTTAAAAATTAATATTTAAACATCCTGAAATTTGAAATTATTTTACAATGGGTTATATGATTACTGAATGGTCAACAAGTAGCAATAAATTATCCAACTACTGGTGAATAAAAATTTGATATAGACGCAGAAACATTTATGAATAAATTCATCTAAAAAAGTGAAAAATTGCAATCTCTTCCATAAATGTACGAAATGTAATAGATCCCTTTTTCATGCACTTACTTGGATTTTCATAAACATATTATTTCAGACATGACGTGACATTATAATATTACATATAACATATTTCAGTTCTCATCTAAAAAAAGTTTAAGAAGAACTCTGAATGATCTACAGTTTCAGGTTCCTTAATGGATGCAAGGCTTTCTGGAAGGTAAACACAATTTGCTTATGAAAGTTTGAGAATAACTTAAAAAATATTTTCAATACTAAGATTTATAAGAAATTATAGGAAATCCCATCAAGTTTTGCTCATTGCAAATTGTCCATTCAACTTGAAACCGATATTACTCTTGAGAATGATTTCGTATAAAAATTCAAAAAGAATTGCTTAGATATTTACATTCTAATGCATATATATGTAAGTTGTTAAATATGTGTTTCATGTTTTTCAAAAGAAAATCATACAATCATACCTTTGAGTATATTTCTATATATGAAATAGAACACACACGTATTTCCTTTTACGAATACTTTTATGTACCTTCAAACAGTTCTCAGGTTTAATAAGATCTGTTGGTAAAACTAGCACATCAATTTTCTCAACCAAAACGTAAAGAGAAAAATAAACTAGTTCAAAATTTGAAAAACAGATTGCATTTCTTCATTCTATAATTTATAAGTAAATATAGTTTATTATTTTTACGCTTCTCTTTGAAATAACATTTCATTGAATTTTAAAAACTAATAGTTTCATATTTTGATAACTATTTATAATTATATTACTTTTTCTGATTATTTTTTAAATGAAATACATCATTTAAATATTTAATAAAACATTATCATTGAAAAAAAATGAAAGAAAATTACTTTATTTTTTAACATTTAACATACTTTACACGAATATAATAAAATGAAAATATAGATTTTTAAGAAAAATGTTTAAATAGTTTTTTTTCTTCTAAAAGGTTATTAATGGTAGTCATAAAATGATTTTTTTTCTCTCTGCAACCGTCTAAAAAACTTGACATGGAAATAAGGGGACAAAATATAAAATATATAAAAATTTTAGCATTGTATTCATCCACACACACAAGCACCATATTTATTATCTTCAAAATCCACCTGAAAAGCAATATTTTCTCAAGAGATTTTCTATTTTTTTTTTTTGAAGTTACTATTGCAGTAACTACAAAAGCACTTTTTTTTACATTATTCTTAAATGATTCACAAAGAATAACCTACCATTGTATTGCAGAAACTACTCAAAGAGTTTTTTTAGTAAAAAGAACTTAGAAGATTTTTTCCTCTTTTTTTTTGAAAGTTTTTAAAGTATAACCTTCCACTTTTACAGTCCTAATTCTTAGAGCAGCCATCAAATCTAAGGGGATAAAAATTTCAAAAATTATTTCAATATGACATTAAAATAAATGGTTTTGAAGGGGAAAAGAAAATATCTGTAATTAAAGAAATTAACTCCGAATGTTAAAGAAAAAAATAGAATTTCCTTTAAAATTATGTTTGCTTCTTCCACCACTTAAAATACACGCTTTCTTATGATTCTAAATTCTAAGCACTTTTAGGTGAAAAAAACGGAAATAGAAAAATAAAGAGTCCTTTTTTATTAAAAGTATTTACAGAAGAATTAAATACGCATTAAGAAAAAAGTTTCAAAAAGAAATGTTTTTTAAGATTTTCCCTTTTGTACTAAGAATAAAAATATAAAAGAAGTGATAAAACATGAAGATTTTTAAACATATCTCAGCGACTGACTTTTTTTCATCTTTAAGAAAATATTTCAGTCGGAAAACTAAATCAGGTTTGTTTAATTGTACATTTCTGATACATGGTGTAAAACGAAGGTTATTAAAATAGTTCGATAAATCTTTCAATAACTTTCTAGCATAAAAAAACTGATTTCTTATTGATTTTAAAAAGAATATCTTATAATTTATACTTTTATTGATTTTTGATTGATATATACTTTTTATTAAAGTATAAAACAAAAATCTTTGTGTATTTAATGTCTTCCTCACTGTATTTAGCAATTCAAAGGAAGACTTTCATCACATTCAAGAACTTATAATAAACGCTATTTGTAAACCAAATTTTTTGGATTTTAACCTACTGTATTCGAAACAATAATGTGGGCATTTTCTAGGAACATATAGTGGAGAAAAAAATTTTAGAAAGGAAAATACTGCTAACATGGCTATTTATTCCATAAATTACCATTTTCTAGGATAAATCTTTTTAATTTTACAATTTATAAAAAAAAAGTGACAAATTATTCCTCAACGTTACATCCTTAATTTTATCTCAAATTAAAAGAGAAAAATGTCTAGTTTTTCAAAATATACTTTTATAATATTCTTTATGAATTAGTGATTATTTTCATGATATACATTCTAAATGTATCTTTATACGTGTTTTCTACAACCATATTTTAGATTTAAATTGAACCGATTTGAAAAGCTTCAGGTCCACTGTAAAACAACATGCATATGATACATTTTTCACTTTTGTAAAAAGGAGAAAAATAATTAATTATATTTATTAGAAATATTTTAAATATATAATTCAGAAAAAATATGAACATATTAAAGTTTTCCGAAAGTAATTTGATCAATAAATAATATTCATTGCAGCTTAAACTCAATCAATCTTCAGGACTTTTTTTCTTGAAATTTTTCTCTTAGTGAAACATATTTATCTTCTCCTCTTCTTCATTCCTATGTTTTGTCATCAGTTATGAACTGTACATATTACTTTTCACCATTCTTCTCTGTTTAAAGCCATGGTTGACTAGTGACCAAGAGCTAGTTCAATAAAATCATTAGCTCCGAGTCTGATAAAATTTATGTTGATCCATTTCTTCAAGTTCTGATACAGAAAATGCACATCTCGAAGCGGTGATGATGCTGTTTAAATCTCAGAGACATCCAAGTCCCACAAACTAACCTCTTGTGAAATTTAGGAGATCGTAATGCCAACTCAGGCATTGTTTTAGTCACTTGACCTTGATTCAAAAACACGAACTCAGTCAATTCCACACCGATTTTAAAATCCCAGTCTAAATGTAAGAGCGACATTAAAAAACTATCATTGAAAAAGAAATATTATCTTAAAATTTAATTTAATCCATTTGTGTAATCTAATTGCACGTACAGTGATTTTTCTCTTAGAAATGGATAAGTGTGAATTATCTTTATATGGTTTGTTTGAAAAAAAACTATTGAGTTTACTACTTATAATTCGAGTTATTTAAGTTGCTATTACTAGTAAATAGCCTATTTCAGCCCAAATGTACTGTTTAGCTGCTATTGAATAACTATTGATTTGGAGGATAAAATATAGAACATTTAAGTAAATTTTGATCTTCAATTTACCAGACGTAAATATAATTATTTTTAGGTATTATTTATAACTGAAATAGGAGTTATCTTTAAAATGAAGGAGAAAATATTTCATAAAGCACAAAAAATTAAATAAAAAAAGATTTATTAGTGCAAAGATTTATATAATTTGAAAAAAAAAAATCTACATTATTGCTATCAAGTGTGTAAACAAAAATCGTCATTTAGTATTATTCCATCGTTAACAGCATACTGTTTAAAACAGACTGATCTCTCTAGTGGAGTTATTTGTTCTTTCTTTGGCGATTTCAGTGTAAAAATAACTTTAAATTTTAAAATGATTTCATACATTTCATTGAGAGTTTATAACCAAGTACTACATGTTGTTCCCACTGATTCACGCATGTTCAGTATAACTATTTTGAACTTAATTCTACAACCGGAGTGTCAAACTGGTGGCTCAACCAGTATGACGGCACATAATAATATGTAATAAGATATCAAAATTTCTCCAGAAATAAAAAAAATAGAAGCAGAGAAGAGATGTCAAATGTCTGGAAGTGTAAACATCACATTTTCTTGTTCTTTTATATATGATTATTGTAATACATTATTTGAAATAAACTTACGTTTATATAAGTACTGATTTTATTTGAGGCCCACCTAAAGTTAAACCTTGTTTGATTGGCCCAAGTTAGAGCCCATGAGCTTGACACCATTGTTCTACAGTGTTTAGCTAGCGCCATCTTTTGGTGTTCTTAGAAACTAAATTGACCTAATTCTCTTAATGTGGTCTTACAACAGCACAAAAACATGTTCAAAATATTCAATCACAACTAAAGCAAAAATAGTGCAATGCAATAATAAAAAGTCTAAATATATTCTTTTGTTTAAAGTCTTAATCATTGCGAGAACTAAACTGTTAATGTTAAATTATTGCACAGATGAATGAAGACCCTTCACGAAGAAATCTACAAGAAAGTTATGAATTTCCGTCCGATACATAAATTACACAAAATAAATACTTCTGTTTTAATATTTTCTGTAAAACGATCTAAAAAAGCATATTGTTCTAATGCATTAAATATTTGTGTGGTACATTTCTTCTTCATTTATTTTCTTTCATTATTGATCATTTATGCATTGGTTTGAAAATTTAGGAAACAATAAAAATATAACAGTTTAAATAAAAAGGGATAATATAGCAACAAACGTAAAGAATATTTTGAATCAATTTTAGACAAATTTTGGCGAGTTGAAAGATATTTATAAGAGAAAAGAAACAAAACGGGAATTGTTGTATTCTCATATGGAAATTATATTTATAGAAGCAATTTATCATCCTTTTCCGGATCATTTTCTCCTTTTCATGTACGAAACTAAAGCGAAAGAACCAACTAAACATTATCCGAAACTTATGACAGACGCTTATTGGATTTCCTGTAATGCCATAAATATTCATGCGAACTAAATATGGCATTGCTTAATACCCGAGTAAATATTTCCGTTAAGATCCGCAAAAAAGTAGCGAAATAATATGGTAAGAAAAAATACCAACTTACATTATTGAATCCACAGAAATTTTCTTCAAAAATTATTTTAGTTACCTTATGAGATAGCTCTCAGTAATTGTTTTGAAAACTTTTCGCTAAAAGTTTTTATCCTTTTTCGCATTATTTGTGTTTGTCTCTTCTTCCTTTACATACCAGCGAAAAAATAACAATTTATTTTTAAATAGAAAACTGTTGATCTTAAGATATTATATTCTGAAGATATGATCTAAGAATATAAAATGTTTCATGTTTTATATTAAAATGCCTTTTAATAAACAGTTGCACTTTTCAAAGTAAACTGTTTTAAAGGGCTTCCTCTGAAGAATCAAATTATTTTTCATAAATGTTATAAAAATATACGTAAGAAAGAGAGAAGAGAGAATTTTTTTTTCAAATTATTTTAGTGGATTTCATATTTTTTTATTAGAATTACAAATATATACATCTATAAACAAGAATTACAATACTGCCAAAATGCTTAGGTCTTGTGTTCAATTATGTTAAATCTAATCTGAAATATTTTTAGTATTCTATTACTTTCAAAATATGATTCTAATAGCAAGATTTGTCTAAAGTTATCCTGTTCGAAAGTACGCCATTGCTTATTACTTTCAGAGCACCACCACCTCATTGTAGGCACCTGAGCTCTTGAAGATGCGAATCTGTACCGTGATTTAATTTTGCCGATAGTACCCAAGCCAAACAGACACTCCAGGGATCATTTACATGCCGTATAATCATACGATATGGCCACTGGCGATTTTCTGCATGATTAAAATCCACTGACTTAGGCCAGGGTTGAACCAGCAAAAAGCCGGCAACAAACCAACCATGCCACGCAGCCGGCTATCACATGCAATATGAACTTATAACTTTTGATGGAAATCCTGCATCATTTCATGGAAAAAAGCTTACATTTGTCAATATCTATAATTATATAATTATCTATAAAAATCTGGACAATATGTAGATTTGTGGGAATACTTAATTTTAAACATAAATTCGTGTGTTAAATCAGTGGTATCTAAACTCTGGACCTCTAACGGGTACCGGTTCCTGGATCAAATGGTAGAGGGTCATTCAAGGAATATTAAATTATTAGAGTATTTATTTCGGGATAGCGTGGCTTTCCATGGAAATCATTTTATAACTCCCATGTTAAATTATTTTATATTCATATTTTGGCGTAATTGTGTTTTTTTCTGAAAGCATATTTAAATACAATTAAATTAAAATTATTAAATCAAAACAATCTAAATATAAACTATGTTTCGTCCGCAACTGCCCACACGGATTATCAAATGTTAACTGGTTGGTGGTGATAAAAAGTTTGATAAGCTTTGTGTTAAATGTTTGCCACTCCATTTAATAACATATCGAGACGTCAAAGGTTTTATCATAATCAAAATATTGGAAATAAATCTCGCAGCTTTCAAAATATCATTTTGAATCAATCAATCATTTTCGAGGGAAATTTGTAAGGTATTTCCCTCGAAATAATAAAAATTGCAAACTATATTAATTTTTTACTTTTCTAGACAAAGAAGTGAAAATAAATTCCTTCCTGTATTGTAATAGAATGTCCTTATTTGCCTAAACCATGTGTTTTTAAGCGACACTTAGTTCAAAAAATATGATTGATAAAGATATATATATAAAACGTTCGAATATCACTCCCCCCCCCAAATAAATGTATTTGTAGTAGTGTGCGTTTTGAAAGAAAGATTTGATCAACTTATATGAATTTATGTTCTTATTTCCACAATCATATTTATTCATTTTAGATTCTCTTATTGCAGAGTCCAAAGCAAACATGATATGAAAACCAATTTGAAATGTTTACATTTATTGACTCCACTTTTTTTTATTTAACTGCAGAAAGCCAAGCGAAAGAAAGAAGAAAACATTATTTTGAAAGATTGTCGTGAATGCGAAAGATACTCGTCAACAATTTACTATTCATTACATACAACACTCTTGAGAATTCCTCTTCATTGCTTTTAAAAAACATCTTCCAGATAATCGGCTTTTCGTGTATCAAGCTCATTATGGTATAATTAATGTCATTGGTGTCGATAAATGTACGAAAAAAGAAAAGGTGAGATCATTTTGAAGTCTTTCGTGCTTAAAAAACTTTTTTGTTATCTTTTTTTTTTTCTTTTTTGGCGTCAGTAATTAATACTGAACATTAGGATGTCTTGAAAGCACACAAGTTTTATACGAGTACTAGTTCAATCCTCAATGCACTTAATGTTAAATATTGCCCTAATCAATTGACTGCTAATGATGTAAATTAAGAAATATTTCGTTACTAAAATTAAATAAATTTATAGTGAGCAACTTTTGTTTTTTCAGGAATTACAAGCTGAAATAATCGATATTGCTCGAGGGTTGAATAATTTAGAGTAAAAATTACGTTTCCTCATTAAAATATAATCCCCGGAATTTAAAGTTTT
Source organism: Trichonephila clavata (assembly GCA_019973975.1). NCBI lineage: Eukaryota > Metazoa > Arthropoda > Arachnida > Araneae > Nephilidae > Trichonephila > Trichonephila clavata. The sequence goes on along the minus strand of BMAO01016903.1, from coordinate 170,888 downwards.
TTATATCATTACCACTTTTTCAATATGAGCCAATGAATAAAAAAATTAACTAATTTTTAATTGTGTATTAAGATTGTGCATGAATGGGAAAGAGCAAATTTCAAGAAATATAAAAAAAATTAAGCTAATTATTTTTATTTTTGATTATTATGACAATTTGCTCGACTGGTAACAGATAAGAATATAAAATTAATTTCAAACATAGCAAGAATCAAGCCATATTTGGAATTAATTATTAGTTTGAATGTTTCGAGACAAACATTTCATCTTATTATTCTGAATAATTTGACGCCGACTCTGCGTTTGATCAAGTCTTCAATTCTTGTTAAGGAATTATTTTTTATTCATATTTCATAAGATAATTCACTATAATATATTAAAATTTCTAATCATAATAATTTATTTTTGAAAATTGAGATAGTTAAAAGTGTTCATGAAAGGTGGCATAACAGCCAAATTCTTAAACACAATTTTCAACTTAATATATTAGTATGAAATTTATTTATGTTTATAATCTTTGGTACACTGCATTTAAATATAAGTGTAGCATATAAATAATATATTGCTTTTATGTATCTTCCATGGCTTGCCCAATTACTTATATACTATGGTGTAGTACAAAAAGGATTCCAATACCCGTAACTATTTTCTAGTGCCGTTATTTAACCATTTAGTTTGAATATGGGGAAACGCAAGGCATTTTTTTTAAAAAAAAGCTTCCTCACAAAAATGAAAAGAAAAAAAACACAAATCCGGAAAATATTCACATTACTAATACAAAGAATTTTAGCGCTATTGTCTAAATTCCATCTTACACTTTTTTGTTTTTAGGGATATTTATTCCCTCATTGATATATATTCATTCAACCGATCCCAAAATATCCGGTGACATTCCTAAGCCCTTGCCAAATCGTTACATCTTCATTAGAATTTTAAGGCTAATTTGCTTAACAAAAGCCAACCGTATCCCCATACTGAGGACGACATCATCAGGTACATAAGAACACAACATACTTGGATATCTCTCCTTTTTAAAAGGAAGAGAAATAGATTGAAAAAAAACATTAAACATTCAAAGGAATACATCCTGTCTCCTGCTTTTCCCTCCAAAATTAGATACAAGTTCGCAAAATAAATTCCGAATCCTTTCAAGCGTCTGAAAAGTCGTATACGACCGTGTTTCGCATGCCGCCAAGTAGATTCAATAACTCAAAAAGAGAACTCAGAAGGGAATTATGAAATATGATAATGTGCTACCGGATGAGTGAGTTTTAATGGAAAATATTCAGTCATAAAAATGTCTTTGTTTGAACTGGATTTAATGTTACATAATACGAGGCAGTTTTGAAACTCGGGAAATCTCTTGCCACGCGATTAGAACCAGGAAATGCTCGCAAATCAAGCTGAACCGGCTTTCAATGAATGTTAACGCCATCTGTCGGGCAAAGTAGATTTTATAAGTCGTTTGTTTATTTTCTCTCCCGTTAATTTCATCATTCAAATCGGATGATAAATCGAGCTCGGAATTTTCTGACATTGTTTTCGTATGAGAATATGATACTACCGCCAACTTCGGAATGACTGGAAAACTAAAGATGGTCATTTATCTCTCACTTCTCATCCAATAGAACTAGTTTTGCCTGCTCTTTTGATGTATTTTTTTTTAATTAAAAAAATGAACTTTTGCAACGATGGGGTGAATGTTATACTCCGCCTTTTCTTAGATTATTTTCCTTCTCGCAGTGATTCTCATAGTACTGTTCTGGGGCAACTTACTCTACCTTGAGCTTCCAGAAAAACGTCTCCTTTGCTAAAACTTCCTATTAACCCCTTAACTGCGTCTTTAGCGATTCGCTCGTTTTTCGCATAGGAGCAAGTTTGTGGTGTTTTGAGAGAGAAAGGAAAAATATGAATATAAGCAAATCCTTCTCTGAAAAATATAAGTAAATACTTTCCAAACACTTTCAAGTAGGGATTGCATTATGGGACTAAAAGTTCAATACCATATTCGGTATTATTTACATCTTAGTACCGGGATACCGGTTTGAAAACCAGTAGTAGAAAATTTAGAAAAATAAAGGAAACACAAGTTTTTGTTACTGTGATTTGCCAGTTTTATTAGAAAGTGTAAATAACACAAAAATAATTTGTAACTTATAAGTTATAACAGTATATAAAGAATCAGAAAGAAGTAAAGGAACATCTTATTTATTTAAATCAAACAAAAAAGTGCAAATACCACTGTTCTGTCTTTGATACTAATACAAATTTTTGAAATGTGATCTGATGAAACATAATGCGTCCATTCTACTGCCATTAAGCCTGAAACGTAATTTTGTGCAAAAATTACCAGCTGTCAAAAACGCATCCCGGCATCTATGCTAGTTGTTAGCAATACGCAATATACTTTTGTCCTAATATTTATCTCTAAGTCGCTCATCTTCAAATAAATTGATTTCTCGTCGGATGGTTTTGGCTATAGCTGATTTCTAAATTGTATTTTTTTCGTTGATTTTTTTTTCTTCATATTTTGTCACTTTTTTTTATTGTACTCTGTTGTTCACAGTCTAATTAATTCCACCCGTTAGGGAAATATAAAAACAAAAACGCAAGCTGTTTTTCTATGTTGGTGATCCCTGGACATACAGTGGAAATAATTTTTAAAATTTCTAGTAAATACTGAAAAAATGGTGTTTAAACTTGTGAATACCGGTATTACAAAATTGAACTAAAGTATCAAAATACCTGTATTCGGTATCCCGTTATACCGGTATTTAAATCCCTATTGCCAAGGTCTTTGTATTACATTCAAATGGTTTTGGTATAGTTTTACTTATAGCAGCACAAAGAAACGGATCGTATTTTGGGAAGACGTATATATACACCTGGGATAGTTAAGGCACTGGCAGTAGTTACTCATTAAAATTCCTTACAAAATCATCATCTATATATATATATATCGTCAAAATTCTCTGATAGAGAAAAGAGATCAATAAACAAAACTGAAAAAAAATTTGAAATTGCACGATAACCAGGCAATAGATTTTACAACGGATAAATAGAAATTAAAAATAATAGAGTTTAAAGTACAAAAATATGGATGCTACAGTATTATAAACATTGTTGTATATATATACAGTGGTGGCAAAAAGTCCTGAACTCACTCATTTTTTAGCGTAATTTTTGTATTTGACTTCATTTTTCATTGTGAAATTATCGCACTATCTTAAATATTGTTATTAATTTTAATGTATTTTTTCATGCTGATTTAAATCTGTTTGTAGATTTCATCTAAAGTAAATAGTTTAATTGATATGTTGAAAATACCTTGACAAGAAAGCACAAGGTCACTGTAAGAATGAGTGAGTGTGTTTTCCACCAATGAAATGCTCCGTTATTTCAAGCAACAACAACAAGAAAAAGGTGAAACGTGGTTTATTGTATTGAATGCAGTTGTGTATGCTTCTGGAAAATAGTGTATTGAAAGCAATTTGAAGTGCGTTTGTGGAAAATATTGGAATTATGGCTAAATTTTCATATCTGCCTGAGAATAGAAGGTACAAAATAATACATTTGAAGGAAGAAAGCTATTCTATGCGCCAAATTGCTGCTAAAGTATCATGTAGCCTTTCTACTGCTGTGAGAACTTTGAAAAGATTTTCTGTAACAAATTTTATTGCGGACAGGGGGCGATCAGGACGACCAAGAAAAACATCTTTACGCGAAGACAGGTTATTGCACAGAATTTCACTTTCAAACAGAAAGCTTAATTCCTCGCAAATTTTGAAACAATGGACTTTGACATCAAATGTGAGTGTGTGCCCAAGAACTGTTAGAGGAATACTGCTGGAAATTGGGTTACGAGGCTGTAAAGCGCGCCCAAAACCATTACTGACTGAATTTCAACGCAAGAGGCGATTGACGTGGGCAAGGGAACTTTCATTATGGACTATTAAAGACTGGGAAAAAATAATATTTAGTGACGAGAGTCAGTTTTGTATTTCTGACAACCAAAGTAGTGCCTATGTAAGACGATACACTCATGAAGAATTCAGCCCTCAGTGTCTGAAGCCCACAGTAAAGTACCCGACAAAAGTGATGGTATGGGGTTGTATGTCTTTACATGGTGTTGGAAGACTTCACATCGTTAGCAGAACAGTGAAAGCCATGGATTACATTGAAATACTACAAAAAAAATTGCTACCAACTGCGAGAGATCTTTTTGGGAATCAGTCATGGATTTTCCAGGACGATAACATCCCCCTTGACATCGTGCAAAGGTAGTCCAGAAATGGTTGAAAGACCATACTGTGAACTGGCCAGGGCAGTCTCCCGACCTTAATCCGATAAAGAACTTATGGTTTAAAATTGGTTATGAAATTTCAAAGAAAAAACCTTCAAACAAACGTGAATTAATTGAAGCTTTAATATTTTCCTTCAACCATATTGTCACGAAAGATCTTCTTTTGAAATTGGTGCATTCCATGCCAAAAAGATGTAGTGCCGTAATTAAAGCAAGCGGCTGGCCCATAAAATATTGATTTTCTAACATGTGACAACAATGTAATTTTCAAAATGCTTATTAAATATACCATATTTGTCAATTTTCGTGTTATTTTTTGTTTTTTTTTGCATATTATGTTATTCTATATTGTTTTATTCTGCACATATTTCCCATTATTGTTTTGAGGCAGCTTTACTACAAAAAATATTTTAGTCATTAAGAAACTAGTAGTAGATTTGAAATCAGCATAAAAAATACATTAAAATCAATAACAATATTTAAGTTAGTGCGATAATTTCACAACGAAATATGAAGTCAAACACAAAAAATTACGCTAAAAAATGAGTGTGCTGAGAGTTTTTGCCACCACTGTATATATATATATATATATATATATATATATATATATATATCTTGAAAAAATTTTCAATCGTTAGTAAAATACTTTCTAGTCATCCATTCAAGCTCAAATACGTTTTAATAAACTTGTAGTGAATGGAATGTGATGTTAATATAGTTTTTCAAATATTAATTCGTTAATTAAATTTTAAAAATGAAGCAATAGTAACAAACAAAAATAATAGTAAAGCAGCATGTATTAAAAGGAAATCCGTTCTTTCTGTACCTGCAGCGAAATGAATAGCGCGTTGGACTTTCAATTCAAAGTTCGTGGGTTCGAATCCTACCCGCGGTGGCCTAATTTCTGAGAATGTGAATTCTCTTTTTTACTATACTATTTTATTAGAATAATTAAATTTAATAATTAATATAAATAGTAGCAAACAAACAAAAAATAGTCCACCACTATGTATATAAAGAAAAAATGAAAATTGCTTACTATTTCGTCACTTAATATTGTGATTCTGGCATATATATGTGTATACATATTTATATATCAGTGTAACTATTTAATAAAATTAACTAAAATAAAAAATTACCTTCTTGATCTAAGTAGGAATTGACTCTAAAAAAATTATATTTCTGGTTTGTGAAGGAGAACGCAACGAAGTACAGAGTGGCCATAATTAATCTGCTAGTGTACAAGGGCTGCTGGGGAGAAATCCACTAGGATTATTCAAATGAAATTTGATATCTACACGTTTCAGAACACGCGCAAGTCAAATATGCAAGGAAAAAAAGTCACCATTTACCCGATAGAAGGCGCTGATCCGTGTTTCAATGCTTATCGACGGCATATATGCAAATTTTGAGCCCATCAAACAGTATAAAAATAAGACCATATCGAATAATGGTGAATCATGACTCTGAATAAGAAGGAATGTGCATTGTTACTGAAGATATTCTATCTGAAAGAATACCAGCGTATGAAACGATTAAGAAGAGTCCAATGAGTGTGTCAATGATTGAAAAAAATGATTTATAAATTTGAAGAAACTGGAGAATAGGGTGTTATTCCAAGCACAAAAGGGCGGGCCGTAAACCAGAAAAGAGTGCAACAAATTGATGACGCTATTGCTACTACGAGTAGCAGCTCAGGAGCCAGTATGCTGCAACAAGTGAACGCATGAAGAGTGACTCGGACTGGTCAACTGTGCATCAAGTGTTGCCTCCACATTTTTCGGCATTATCCGTATAAAATAAAAGGCTCCAAATTACATTCGTATTCGAATCTTAACTCCAGATATTTGAAGAAAACTACTTGGGGGAGGGGATGCCCTACGTTCACTTAACCCAAACGATTCACAGCTCATGATAAGAGGAGCGGCATTATTTTAATGTGTTTTTCCGTTTATTGTAGGATTACTTTTTTTAAAAAATTTCCTTTGCCTGTAAAGTAAAATATGTTATATAAGGTATCACATGTTAGTAAATTTTAACATAAACAAAAGGTCTTCCATATCCTTAAAATAAGAAAAATGTTTTATTCTTAGTTTCGGTTTTTATTTCTGCTTTTATATTTTACTTTATAATTATTACATTTATTTTAAACAATCAAGAAAGCTTAAAAGAATTAACTTCTCAAACTGAACGTTTTATTCTCGATTTGAAGAGGGGGGGGGGAGATGGTAAATGGACATAATAAGCGCTTTTTTAACGTTTTAGAGAATCGGCGAAAAAATTTGATCGTGGAAAATTAAGTAGTGTATATTTTTGTCATTATACAATTGGAAGCTCGACATTTGTCTGTAAAGAAGCAGAAAACTCTAATTAGCTCCAATCATTTAGGGCAAGTTAGTAATATTTGTAAACGGGTAGTACAAAAAAAAATCAGATATGTCAATAGAATCAAACACTTGTTTTTTACTTATATTTATTATTATTTTATTTCATACAAAGTATGAGAAGATTGCTAACAACATTAATCAAAGGATTAATTTTTTTTAAAAATATGTGAAAAAGGGAATCAGTCTTCAGAACTTCGGCAGTTTTTGGGTGACCTTCTCGGTAGCCTAGTGGTCAAGTTAACAAACTCGTGTCATGAGTTCGAGCCTAGTACCACTGAAGACCCACCTGTTTTGGGGGAGGGAGATGCACATTAAATCTGTTGATGCCCAAACTTCCCCCCGTTGGTGTGGTGTAGAAGTTTGGAGAGGATGTGCCAGTGCAGTTGTCGTCCACGTCACTTCACCATAGTTGAAAACTAGTGGTCTGTCGCCAAAAGCCCTCGAGTAGCTGAATGTAGCGACGCTAATATTCACTGACTCAGTGACTGACTCGACAGTTTTTGAAACCGTATTGTGTTTTCCAAGCTTCCACGCCATAGAACTCTGCAATCTGATAATCATGACTGAAACTTAGTGTGGAAGTAATGTATGAGAAGTTCGTAGTGGCCACACCGTAGCCAAGTGGTCAAGGTATCGGATCATGGCTAGCGTGTCATGAGTTCGAACCCAGTACCACTGAATACCCGCCATGTAGGGGAGCGATGCACGTTAAATCTGTCGAGAGCTCAAACGTCCACCAAGTTGGAGTTGTGTGATAGTTCGGAGAGGGGGTGCCAGCTCAAATGTCAGCCGCATCACTTCACCATGGTTCAAAATTATGCGGTCCGTCACCAAAAACCCTCGTGTTGCTGAAAAGTTCGACGTTAATATTCACTCACTCACACTCATGGGAAATTCGTAAATGCTGATATTCAAGAGGAGTGGCGTGGCTGCGGTAAACTAGTGGTCAAGGTAATGGACACGGTGAGCACCTGTGATGGGTTCGAGCTTACTACCATTGAAGACCCGCCATGCAGAGAGGGACAATGCACGTTAAATATGCCGAGACCCAAAAGTCCCCCGATGGTGTGGTGTAGAACTTAGGAGAAGGGTGTCAGCTTAGTTGTCGAACTCGTCTCTTGACCGTAGTTCAAAATTAGAGGTTCATCGCCAAAAGCCCTCAAGTAGCTGAATAGAGAGCCGTTAACCTAACTGTCACGCACTCTACCAGTTATTTTGAAAATGTGATTGATGACATACGGAAATTCTACTTTCCTACTGAAAATCAAGCTTTTCGGTCGATTTGAATTGGTCAACATGGTCAGGAAATTGTGGTCAATGTATTGCGGGTTCGAGTACTGGTGCCACTGAAGAATCACCGTGTAGAGGCGCTTACTGCACGTTAAATCTCAAAAATCATATTTTTTACAACCCATGAAATTATTTTTACATTTGTTCTAACGATTTATAAGTAAATTTTCTAATCTTAAAAAATATTTAAAAACATTTTCAAATTAAAAAAATAAATAAAATTTACTTTTTAGAATTACCATATTTTCAAATCCATAAAATATCCATAAATTCAATCCCTCTCCTAACTTTTACACCACGCGAACGATGGAACTTTCAACCTCGACCTAATGCCACTGAAGATACTCCTTGTGCCGTGTAGGGGAGCGATGCACGTTAAATCTGTCGGGAGCTCAAACATCCTCCCATTGGTGTGGTGCGGTAGTTAGGAGAGCGGGGTGCCAGCTCAGGTTTCATCCACGTCAACTGACCATGGTTCAAAATTACGCGGACCGTCACCAAAAGCCCTCGTGTAGCTGAACAATGCGACGTTAATATTCTTTCACTTACCCTAACTTCCACATCACGCGAACGATGGGACTTTCAACCCCGACTTAAAGCCACTAAAGACCTTCTGTGTAGAGGGGTTGATGTACTTTAAATCTATTGAGGCTAAAAGTTCTCCTGTTGACATTTTTCCTTCAATGCCAAACTGTTTTGGAATTATGCTCTAGGAAACGAAACATTAAATACATTTTATAACAGACAAAAATTAATCAAATTATATAGTGATTTATCTAGAAAAATCTAGATTTTAAGCTGTTGTCTTTAAGACAATGTGAATATAATATTACTAGAACAAATTGAAGCTGCCTTTTACAGTTAGAAAAGTGAGTGAGTGAATATTTACGTCCCACTGTTCAGCTACACGAGGGCTTTTAGAGACTATACAAGTAATTTTGAACGATGGTCAAGTGACGCGGACGACACCTGAGCTGACACCCCCTTCTTCTAACTACCACACCACACCAACGGGAGGACGTTTGAACTCTCGACGGATTTAACGTGCACGGCGCCCCTACACGGCGGGTCTTCAGTGGTACTGGGATCGAACTCATGACACGTTAGCCACGATCCACGATTACGTTTAGAAAAAGAACAAATTTAAACACAGAGTTTATCAAATGACGTGATCCCAATCGCACAAACAATCGAAAACAGCTGGTAAAATGTTTTGAATTGAATAAACCCAACCAAATTGATTAAGCATTTGCTTAGTAAAAAAGAAGTATACTATGGTAAATATCTATTTGACAAAAACACTTTCTAGATACATTTTGATCATAATTCTCCTCTAACGCTCTTAAAGTAAAAGGTTTCCGAAGCGATTTTGAGCTTCAAATATGTGGTTACTTTTTTCACTTTGTTTTGGTAAGAATTTTATATATACATATTTATCCAGAAAATTTGTCTTACACTTATTTTAACTTTTGTGCTCTTTTTTTTTTAGGACTATTGGTCTCTGTTCAAGGAAATAATCCTTTTAGGGAACTCGACAGACTTATTCCTAAAACTGATCCGTGCTTTATAGGATTGATAATGTGTGATAACTACAAATTACCCCTGACCCCTGTGGAGAAAACACACTACGAATTTTACACGGAAACCTCTAGCTTAAACACGTTTTGCAGGCAAATATCCTTTTTTTTTCTACCTTGTTCTTGTGAAAACACAATTACCTTATAGTCAAATAGCCGAAACCAAACCTGGAATAATTTCAGATATGAACTATTCCATTTTTTCAATCTTCATGTTGTTTATTTAGTAACTCGAATTGACGTCTATTAATGAATTTAACTCTCAAAACTAAAAAAAAATTTCGTCTTTATTTAAGACTTAACTTTTAACAAGTGCATATGCTTATAAGTTTGGATCCTATTTTAGTGCATACTTCTATTTAACACGAACTTTAAATTCCGTCATAATGGATAAGTCCAATACAGAATACAAGCTGTTGGTAAAATTTGACGCAATTTTAATTTCTCCGTCACCAACGAGAGAAATTAAAATTTTATTGGTGGAATCCTTCATAAATGAGAGGTAACCAAACTACGATGCTCTGTAGGATGGCAAAGCTGGAATGTAAATTTCATCTAGGAACAATTTTCAATTTGAAAAAGTAATCTCAATTTTGATAGTATAGTTTAACATTACTCATACATATATAGCGTGTGGAAATTCTATGATGAATTTAATGCTTAAAATTAAGCTCTTTTTCGTTTATTCGAAGTTTTAATTCCGCATGAAGAATGCAAATAGATTAATTTGGCCTTGTTTATTTCTTGCATTCCATTTTGAAAATGTACGATTCTCTGAATCCGAGAACCTTTACTTTCCTGAAAATTGTTACTTTTACTTTAATTTTGTATAAAGCAACGTATTGTTTAAATTTCAAATTCTATTGAGTTACTCTGAAATTTGGTTTCTAAATAATGAAAAAATTAACAAGGTTCAATTGAAGAACTTTGGTTGCGTAGGGTTAAGTAAGTTTTTTGTGCAAATAAACATTTTACATCAAAATGTTAACTAGTAGAAATTCGGTAAAATAAGAAAGAGTTGCATGTTATTTTAAAACTTTTGAATGCGGCAAAGATAGTCTTTGATAAATATATCAATACCGTAAATAGACGAACATGTTGTAATTGCGTATTGAACCTTATTCCGTGTTTTGTCACCAAAAATTATACGAGTGGTAATCTATTTATTTTTCAATAAGCCAATTAAATTGTCAAGTCTGGTTTTGCTAAGTGTCGTTAATTTGGATATTCAAGTATTTTATAAATTTCTCTTTTAATCAATTTCCTTAAAATTTATTTTTTAAACATCAATGGCATTCATGTATTTATTAAAACCTGAAATTACCACTGGATGCTAGAACTAATAGTGCATCATATGGTGTGAATCATTTTAATAGTTTTACAATGTTTAATGGTTTAACTAGCTTTTTTTGTAATTTAGTGTAGAACTCGTACTTAGTTTATTCCCTTAAACATGCGTGCAATGGCTCAGACGCGGTTGAGTGTACACCTTACCTTTTAATATATTCAACTTTTAATAAAAACACGTTACAAAGTAATGCAAATTTGTTTTTATTTTTACACTTAACAAATGGTTTAATTTAAAGTAAAAATAAAGAACATTCACGCATTCAAACTTCCAAATTGAAGAGATTCAGAAGCGTTTTAAATAAACATATGCAGATTTTTACATAAAAAAAAATTGACAATATAATGAAAAGTATGTTTAATTATATATCACTCGCACAATATTTTCAACTTGACTGCTATTTCAAATATAATGCTTTGTAATCTTATTTGAATCCTTTTCAACGACAATTTTTGTGTAATTCAGTTTGTTAAATGAATTTACAGGCAAACCTTTAATTGTAAAATGGTTTGTTGAAACGGAATCGGTATTGATGTGCAAAGAAATTTGCCTTAAGATAATTTTAACAAAAAATTCTTACCGGAGAAATAGCTTAATTTTTTGAAGATTCCCTACTTTTATCCAGAAATTCATAATAAAATTTGAAAGTGATGGATTGGTTGAAAATAAATGTGGAAGAGGAAGAAAAAGTATTCTAAGTGATGTCATAAGAAGGAAACTTTTGAAATAAAGACTGGTAATAAAGTAAGTGCAATCATTCTGCAAAAATTTCTGAAATTATAAAAATAAGTGCGAGGGCAAGAACTGTGCAAAAGGTAATTAGACAAGCAGGACATAAAAGTCAATTTGTTATAAAGAAATTACTCATCAGCTTGCAACGTTAGAAAAAGCGTTTGAAGTTTACAAAAACTCATCAATTGAAGACCAATAAATTTTGGTAGAAAGTTACATTTAGTGCTGTAAGTAAATTCAACACTTTTTTATACTGTGCCATGGCCGCTATTGTCAAAAGTCCAGTACCACCTTTGATCCAAAAAAATTTACATCCTACAGTTAAGGATGCTGGTGGCTCTGTCAAGGTTATGGGTTGTATAGCTTCATCTACGGTAGTTTTTCCTATTAAAAACTATAGATAGCATAATGTAGCATATGGTTTACTTCGTAACTATCCAAAGGTAAATGGCAAAAGTTTAGACATCGATCGAAATCTCATTTTTCAGACAAAAAAATGCCCGAAATACCAAAATGTGGTCTATTTTTTATTGTAAATAGCAGTTGCACACACAACCACAGTCCCCCGTCATCAATGTCCCTGAAAATCTACAGAAAACACTCGAAACAGCGGTCCAAAAACACAAAATTAGTTACAAAACGCATTAAAACACGTGTTCCAAGAATAATGGGTAATATATCTTCAAATACCCAAAGTATTTGGTCGACTCGGTACCACGACGTTTAGCAGCCATTATAAAGACCAAAATACATACAACTATTGGTACTACATTTAATTGCAACATCTTGCAAAAATTTCTTTGATGTATTCTCAATTTTTTAAGGCAGAAATCTGCATATGTTTATTTGCAATGTTTTTAAAACTTTTCATTTTGGAATTTTTCTGTTTACTGTTTATTTATACTTTAAATGAAACCCTTTTCTATGTGAAAAGATAAAAATATATTTGGCATTTCATCATGATGTATTCATATTGAAAGTTAAATTAATCAGGAAAAACATGTACTCTTAATTTTTTGAGCCACTTTAAATTAAGTAGCTTTCTTGCATGTAGAAGACACTAGATTCTATCAAATTAACAAGATGTATAGCAAAGCTTGTAGAAATTTATAAGTAAATATTGCTCTATGTGTCGTAATTCTTTCTAAAGTTTTCCAAATTAATATATATCTCAAAACTGAATTATAAAGCAGTTCTTCAAAGATTCCCATCAAGGCGGAAGCAGGATGTAGTGGTTTTGGCAAAAGAGAATGCAGCGATTTAGTATACTTCAGTCGCAAACCTCTTCAAAATGTGCTATCTTTATATAATCTGGCGCATGGAGTAACTTTATCTACATATGTGAAATGTTTTCTAAGTAAGGGAATTTTAATGCAATTCATTAATCTCTCCTCCGCAATTTTTTATTTTTAATTCCTCCTGAATAAGAAGCTATTATGATTTTAATTAAAAAATTGTGCATTTTATTTATACTAGTTCTAAATTAGGAATAATATAGGCCTAATATTCTATATTTAACATAAATATGCGTGTATATTGTGATTTTTATTTTAAATTGCATTCCAATGTAATTTCTCTTGGAGATTATTTTAAGTTCAGCTATTAAAACTGAATTTTGTACATTGTAAACTTATTCCATTTGTAGGAGTCTCTTCAATTATTGTATTTATTTTTCAAGCTTCTCATAATCACAGTAGATGAGAACCCGAGAAGCGAACTCATTGCCAACGTCAAGTCCTAGATTCGAGTGATGATCCTCGATATGTAGCGGGAGTATTCCATATCAATTCATAGAAATCTATTGCGCTTTAAATCTGTCGATATTCAAAGTCCTCGCGTTCCCGTGAAAGTTTAGTAAAGGTTTATAAGTTCAGGGGTCACGTTCTGACTTAATCTTAAGCCAAGATAACCTGACAAGGTAGCTACAATAGCAGCGGTCATAGTAATGAAATCATTTATTTATCCAACGCCCATGCTTGGCTTCTTGGCCATTTGACGCCAAGTATCCCAGTACCGACTGACGATGTCGTCATTCGGATATTCATTGAGTCCAGAGCATTGGAGCAGGTGGTCACCATCCATTTTGGCATGGTTACAGATTGGACAAGCCTCGTCAGCAGCCAGGCCAAGCCAGTGGAGGTATGCTCCTAAAAAGTAATGTTCGGTGGTTAGGCGAAAGTGGGCAACAGCCTCGGCTCTCTCTCCAGGTGCCTTGGGTTTGGACCCACAGTGGCCAGTGTTTACCAAGGCTTTCCAAGGCTCTTGGCTTTTGGTTCACGGCTGTATATTTGTCGACGAAAGTAGAAATGATTTTTGCTGTTCTGATAGCCGAGGAGACTTCCCGTTGAGAAGACTCGGCTCCCAGCTTGGCTTTTTGGTCGGCCCTCTCATTACCGTGGATTCCAACATGTCTTTGGGACTCACTGTAATGCTACAGATCAGCCATGAGATTAGCTCCACAATTTTAGTTCAACACTGAGTTGTGTTAAGGCAGTCAGTTGGTGTATGGCTCCTTAAAGCTAAAATTGCAGCTTGGGAATCTATGAAGAAAACTTTTGTAGGGGGCAGGCCAGCAATTAGTAATTGCAGGGCAGCTTCAGACAGTCAAGACCTCGCCATCATAATTGCTGGCGTATTTTCCCACTGCTAATGAGCCTTCAAATAAGTAGCGAAATCACGGTATCACTGTATCTTCATTAATGTTCACCAGCTGTGTGACAAGATTCAAACTCAAAGCTGGAAAGGAAGCTTTGAGAGTAGGGATCCAGCTAGGATGTCGTTTTTTGACTGCTGTCTAAAAGTAAGGAGTGACCGTGGTAGCTAAGTGGTCAGGGTATCGAATCATGGCTTCCATGTCATGAGTTGGAGCCCAGTACCACGGAAGATCCGCCGTGTAGGGGAGCGATGCATGTTAAATCTGTCGAGTGCTCAAACGTCCTCCTGTTGGTGGGGTATCTAGTAGAGGGGGTGCCATCTCGGGTGCCGTCCGCGTCACTTGACCATGGTTCAAAATTATGCGGTATGTCGCCAAAAGTCCTCGTGTAACTGAACAGTGTGACGTTAATATTCACTCACTAAAAGTAAGAAGCCCATCATAGATGACCCTTGAGTTGCTTCTAAACACAAAGTTAACAAAATATTAATTTTCTCTATAAACTGCTGATGTGCATTAGGATAGCAAATTTTGAATTTTATTTTAATCTTTTTGTCCTATTAAACTATATTCAAAAGTAGTCGTTTATTACACTTAATAGTTTGTATTATATTTAAGTAAATTGAACAAATGTAAAGCATTTTTATCCTGTATTTTTTATGAATAGATTATTTTAGATTCTTGATAATTTTTCATTTGTTTAAACAGTGAGAATAAATATTTCATGGAGTGTATTAAAAATGCAATAGAAGTGTGCAAAGAGGTACCCCACCCGTCCACTACAGAGGAACTAATAGAAACCAGAGTCTTTGCTGAAGGATTTTGCTCAACTGGTTCTTTGTGGCAGAAATGTAAGTACGAATTTTTATTCCTTTTTTGTTTGTGGAATAATAAAAATAATTTTATTTTTCTGACTTTAAAAGGAATCTTTTTAAGAAATAAAAAAAAATGTTTGATGTAAAAAAAAATGAAATTTCAATAAAAAGCAAGTTTTATAAAGTTTGCTCAATTGATTTTGCTGTTTCAAAAATATTTGTTAAAACTGAATATCTGACTTATTTTGTTCACACTTTGAAATGAGTTGGTCTTTTAAAATGAAAACTTGATCATATCATACAATTTACAAACTTCAAAAATGAATTGGAAGAGGAATTTTGGCTTTTTAGAGTACTGCATGCATAACACGAGTAATTCTAAGTTATCAGTTTCCTTTCGAAGTACTTAAATATTGCTAATCCAGATTTCTAATTCAGAATATTTTTCAAAACGTCTACAATTTTTAGCAGTCTGGCTGCCACCGTTCAAAATTTTGAGCTGTATTGTGGGAACCTCACAGAGTTAAGTACATAGTTAAAACATGTTCTATAGTTGTTTATTATGAGCTCCAGAAATTTCTTAATTTTAGAAAAATGCAGAAAGTTCATCAATAAAATCTAATTGTTACTCGCTTAATCCATATTTCCTTTATCGTAGGAACCCAGTTGCCGAATGGTCATGCTTGTGAACTCGCTAATTTTTTTTTGTGAATTTGTCCTAGAGCCACTAAAGACTCGAAGTGTAGATTGACTGATTTACGTTGAATTTGTGTAGGCTACACAAGTAACTTCCACGCGTCCTACCCTCATTTATAGGGATCTCTTAATCGACAAATCTTGAACGTCTATACCAAAATCCCACTTCACTTGTACATACGCTCCTAATTAAATCCAATATCCGATTCCTAGTGTTATCATGGGCACCTAGGCGTAGTTTAAAATGTACCTGTTTAAAACCTTTCTTAGACTTCTCGAAGTTTTAGACAGCCAAATTTATGAGTTATCTTTCGTATCTCATGCCTGTAACCAACTACTAGGCAGCTTTTATTAATAATTCTCGTGCGAATACCCTTTCGAATTTGCATCTATATTACGTATACGACCAGTTGCAAGATGCTTTCTTTTTACAGCAGATTGTATTGTATTTATGAAGGACTTTGTTATGTACTTCAAAAAGATTAATCACACTATAGTATGCTCCGACTCGCTGAGTGCAATGAAAAGTCTTCAAAAGAATTCATACCATCCTCGTATGCGATTTCTTGTCATTTTATTTGCATTGGCTGCAGAATATTTTATGTTGGGTTTACTATCGCGGGGACATTTAAAGTGACGGGCAGGTAGATAGTGCAGCTAAATGTATCACCTAGTGACTCGATTTGCCTGTCCATTTAAACGATCTGACAAATAGATAACCAATCTAACAGAAACATTTTGAAAGTCATAATTGAACTTCACAAAGAGATAGATTTAGCAACATTCAATCAAATACACCTTCAATTCATGCAATGAGTCTTTGTTGGCTGAGGAATAGGCACTGCTGATTCACTGACCGGCACCTACTTCATTGGTAAAAATACTTCCGAGTTCTTATCTTGCTATGTCCCATTTCACTTGGATATCCCTTATTTCATCGTTTGCTTTTTTCATTCACCTCTCACTTTAAAAATTTCTGACCCAATAGAACACCCCTACCAGAACATGTATACTTGTTTTACTAAGAACTGATATTTTATATTATATTTAAGATTTTACTACTATTATGTACTTTCTTTCTAACATGCATTTTATATTAAACTGTATTTATTATCTTAAATGTCTGGCAAAGAATTGCTGGAATGGGCTTTTGCGCCAAAAAATCCATAGTCTACACGTTGACATACATTAGTCTTGTAGAATCCTAGCCACTTGAAAACAGTTCAAAATTAAAAGGTAAAACAGTAATCCAACCAGCGATGTTAATAAAAAAAAATGATCCTTTTGTCATTCGAATGCGAGGTTAAATCATATGTGGATATTCACCTTTATTAGGATTATTTTAGTTGCATTAAGATAATCAAAGAATCCTCTTTCATAGATGTTATTTAATAATAAACTAGAGCACGCTAGTATCCTTATGCTTTATTTAGTTTTTATTATTTTATGAGAATTTGAAGAATTTCTAGATTCTTATTAAACGTAACATAAAATTCTTTTTTACATTTTTGAGCCTTCTATTTCTTAATATATTTGGCAACAGAATTAGTTTAAATTGGGAGAAATATTTTAAGCTTCAATTAAAGAATTGTCTATTAAGGCATTACAGTTACGACACGTCAATATTTTTATATTTCTTGAATGTTCTAGTGTATTTAGAAAATGCAGCGTGTATCAATTCGTTTGCGCCTGCGGTTGAAGATGTTTGCGGTTATAAGGCAATAGATTTGCTCCGTGAAGCTCGTACGACTAAGTTGAACGAAATGTGTCTGTAAGTATTTTTGTTTACATTTTGTTTAGTAGGAAATTCATTACTTCCATAGGATTTAATTCAAAGGTTTACTTTCTTTCGGTGTGATAAGCAAGCTCGGGGTTTATAACATCAAGATGCAATAGAAATATTCCTTACCAATCACGGCTCTCCAGAAAATTCCCCAAATTTTCCTGCTTGTAACCTTTCCTTCTATATCTTGACAAATTGCAGTTTTGATAATGATTATTACCCCCCCCCTCCCATGTACATGTTCTAGATAACAACCAATACGCCGGAAAATTTCCTTTTTAAGGATATTTAATGAAAATGGGGAAGCTTGTAAGCCTTGGATTTCAGGGGTCTTATGGGGGGAATTACGCATTTTTCTAACAAGTGAACAAAGTTCAATACAAGTATAAAATATTTCCCTTCCAAATGATTAGTTATGGGAATTATAGAATGGATGAATTTCGTCAAATCGAAAAACGTTGCCAAAGGCAGCAATATGCAGCCAATGGTCGGAAAAGTTATCGTTCGTGTTCAAATGAATTTTTGTTAGAAGATGCTCGGAAATGGCTTTTTTATAAGCTTTAATTCAGTATAGAACTCTTCTGAATTTCCAGGAATCTGTCGATGGACTGATTCGGAAAGAGTAAGAAATGGGTTTTTTCGTATGGGCGAAAACAATGAGAAAACTTGACATTTTTTGCCTTGAGTGATATCTACAGTATTTACGAAATTGGTTAGTGGTATAATTCTAAATTGCGACTAAGTTTAAGTATTATTCCATTTATTAATTTCTAAATACTGATTCTGTTTCAGCGGATTTTGTCAATAAATACTTCAGGTTTTTGAGTTAGACTTGAAGATTATATTTGAATACGTTATACATTTAAGTCGCATAGCAATTTTTGTTTAAATGGAATTTTAAGTTTTTCAAATACAAATATGCCAAATTATGCATCAGTGTAGATTAAAACTTGGAAATTCTTTTGAATAGAGATGTAAAAAAAATTAAAACGAGTGATGTATGCAAAATAAGTTATCATTAAACTTTAACTCATTCCACCCTAATTATTATACTTACTGGTTATAGCAGTGTTTCTTAAGGGGGGGGGGGCTTTGGTCCACGGTTACCCAGAGGAGAGGGGGTCCACAAAGATATATCATTCAGTGTTAATGCTTGTCTCTTTTTTAGACACTGAATGATCTCCTCGATTGGATCACCAAACTGCTTCCAATGAAAAACCAAAACAACTTGCAGTTCGATCAAGAATATTAATTCAGTTTTTTTTAATGCTTACAGCTACATAGTCATTATTACAACGTATTTTATTTAGATGTTTCAGAATTTTCTTAAAGAAAGTGTTAAATCTCTTCGTCATGTGTTGAGAGTTGGAGAGGTGTTCAAAAGCTTGGGATGCATAAAAGCTGATGCATAAAAGGGAAGTGGGGATCAAAACCTTAAACATCGCTGAGTTATAGGATCTGTAAAACGCGAACCACGTAGAAAAATGACAACTTGTGTAAGCAATTATTTGGCCTAACATAAATAGGGGGCGATATTTTTCTAATCTCCAATTTTACTGTCATTTTTCCATTGTATAATTCGTAAAATTTTCAAACATTTTACCACATATAAAGATGCAAGTTTTCTCTAATAGAGAAATTCTTGCCACGATGCCCTCGTGAGGAAACGGTCACACCGTGTAAACGAAAATATATATATAGAAAAAATCTATGTTGGAATGCTGGTTGCTGTCTTAACTAATCTTCTTTTGATACATTGGTTCTCGTAATCTATTATTCTATCGACCGTAAACGTACATTTTATTTGCTGGTCAGCCAATGAACATCTCTCATGAAGTCCACAGTAAATTTACTTTAGCCCTGAAACCACTGCAGATTGATATTATCACTATTGCTCGGGGGGGGGGGGAGTTGGCGAAAACTCGCGGAAATTGGTTGCCGACACATGTTTCTTACAACCGATAAATACTTTAATTTTGTAATAAATGCTTAGGTAAGTGGTAATATAATTATTTGTCAATTTCTGATCACTTACATTGCTAGTTAGAAATATTTAACAAAACATAAATATATTACTGAAAGGGTTTGAATTTCTTTTTCTTTTAGATCTTCGATAGCAATGAGAGAATGTTTTGTTCGAATGATAAGTAAAATGTGTGGATTTGTTGCTGCAGCTGTTGTAAAAAGAGTCGTGATGTATAGCGTAGGAGATGACTTCATCTGTAACAGACTAGAGGAACACAATGAAGGAATTCTGCAAAAGCTTTGGATCTCTCCAGCAAGGAGTTATGCTTTAAAAAGCGACCAAACACTTCTTTTATTTCAAAGTGACGGTAAAGTTCCACTCAAACTCGCAAAACCTATTGAAGTTCCTCCAACTGAAGTCTATTCTACAATTCAACTCGAACGCATAACTAGCCGAACTCCTACAACTACTGGAATGCCGAACTTTGCAAGTTACCTCGAGGATAAGAAGGATTTTTCAACTACTTTAAATTTAAAAGACACAAATATAAAAACGGAATCTTATTTTACAGAAATGTCGCCATCTGAAATGGACAAGGATAAATTTTTCGATGAATATTCAACTACTCCAATTCCCACCACAATAACTTCTAACGTTGCATATTTGGAACACACTTCGTTTCCTTCAGAAGAAACCTATTCCTTTACAAATTTAGCATCATTCGGTTTGTACGAAATGTTGGACAGTGGTGATTCTTTATACCTCGGGTGCGGCACAGCAACAGTACAATGGACAATCGATCAAATACCGACGAATGTGTTTTGTGGTTGGGTCACTGTGGGAGCTACAAATAAATTTTTTAAATGTACCATTCACCTTGGCGAAGCGTGTATATTTAAAGAATATGACGATTCAACGAAAAAAGAAATTAACATGGCTTCCCGCAAAATTATGTTGGTCGTCATCAACGTGGAAAAGGGATCTTACCAGGAAGTAGCAACGATGAAAATGAGATATTTCAGGCCTGATGAAAATGTGTTTACACTTGTAGCAGACATGGTGGATGATAAACTTTGAAAACGACGATGCTCATACCAAAAAGCAGTCCCAAATTAATCAGTTTTTCAAAAATTTGTAATTGCTACGCTTATCTTGATGCCAATCATGTCGCAGTTTACTGATATCTATACCGCTGCATTTAAATTATTTCGAAATTTTATATCTAATAAAAAAATTTTTATTTGAGTCTGTTTAAATCTTATTTTTTAAATTTAAGGTTAATTTCTTTAGACGTCAAACAGTGCCCTACTATTTAATAGACAAGTGTTTCCATATGAATAAAAATTCTCGTTTCTTAGTACATATGTTACCCTTTAAAATGTGAAATTCGTTTTTTCATAGTATAACTAAGTATTTCATGAAATAACTAGATAAGTCAGTTAAATCGTAGAATCCAATAATCTTGTATACTTTATTCTATAGAATAACTATTGCTTGATCGTTAAATTATGAAATGTGGTACTCGAAATTTCTTTGAACCTGTTCTAGCTTCCTTAGGAAGGAATTTTCCAATTAGGAACTAGATTTGGCCGAATAAAACAATTTTACTCTAGATATCAGTTCAGGGGTATGTGAGTGAGAATTAATTCCCATTGGGGACGTTCCAAATATGGACACAACGCTTCAATCTGTTACAACAGCTCAAAATTGCAATACTGAACGAAGATTGAAAGTGCTCGTGTAAAAAAAAAAATTAGTGGTAAAAATTGGGCTAGTTTCAAGAACAGTGTCATCACAGAAACCCTTTCTCTAATAAATGAAAAGTAAAATAAAGTTATCTTATAAAATTTAAATTAGTATTCTCTTACATCTTTGTTTAAAGTTTCACAATGTTTTTATGAAACAATTGTTCTTTCCAGTATATATTTTTGTTGATAATATTTAAATACAATCTATTTTTGCAGCACATTATTTTCTCTTTTCTGTTTAAATAATCTTAGCAATATGAGCAGTAATAAATTGTATTATCTGATTTCCCTTATTTATCAATTATTCATCCACAAAAGAAAATATATTTTCAGAGATTTTACCTATTTATGATCAATTAATTTATAAAATGTCTTTGAAAATGTTTATTTTTCACTTTAACGGTCTATCCTTATTTATTTCATAGAATACCTAGTTATAGAATAACTAGGTAAAGTATGAAATTTTTCATCTATTATATAATTTGGGATTTTTTAGTAATTAAATGGTATACCTAGTTATTCCATGAAATAACTGAATTATACACTTTACTGGTAGCACATGTTACCATAAAATCCTGCGTTTACCGCGCACCTATACTTTTAATTTGCATTTATTAATTTTTATGTACATACGTCGTATATAACGCACACCCACTTTTTACGAAGAAGCCTGAAGTGTACTTGTCTCTTGTCTTTTAAAGTAACTTATTCGATGTGTTATCCCAGGATTTTAAAGAATAGTATAATTCTAGTACTGCAAATCCTTAAGTTCATTAGGTACGTCCTTCCTTTTAAACAGTATTCCGATATGTGTAAAAATCTAATATTTTATTCTCATCTTTTATTTTTGTAGCTTTTTATATTCGGCTCCCGTTAACTTCAATCTTGCTTTTTGTGTTTAAAGTGCCCAATATACGATAGATTATATGGTATTTTTAATATGCTATGTTATTTTTTAAGGAAAAACAAACTAATTATACACGATTCATTCCTTAAGGTACATGCGATAGAGGAAAAAAGTTTTTAATATATTTATTTAAATTTATTTATTTACAAAAATTGCTTTGATTTTATTAATGTGTTTCTTCTTGGTTCCAATTCCGCTTTTTCCAATTTTCTTCCTTTATGTATAAAATGTTTAACAATCCAAAAAAATTCCACAATGGTGGTTTCTTGTAAACATATATAAATTACTATCGCCATATGTGTATTAATTTTGGTGGCTTATTTGTTGCGTTTAAAATTATTTATGTATATCTTCTATCAGTGACAATAGTTAATGCTTTTTGGAGAACAAATAAAAAGGGATTGTTACAAAGAATCGAAACAATAACAAAAGATTCTCAAGTCTTGAAAATATACAAGGAATAGGAACATCAACAAAGATTAAATATACTTTATATAGTCCATACATATAATTAGAGTATTACTTGAAATATTTCTTTAAAAATATGAAATGTGTGTGAATATTGAACAATAATGGGAGTTGCGAATTCTATGTTGTGTGGACACGGAAGATATTTGTTCGAACGCATCTTTTACATTAATCATCTTGAACTTGAATTGGCCTGAAGTTAAATGCTAATATAAAAGCAGCTTTTTCTTTTGAAAAATAGTACGAATTTATTTTCAGACTGAATACATAAGTTATATTTTGGGCGGATATATTAGCATAATAGATCCCTTTTGATCACATCCCCATAATATAAATCAGTTACTCAAGATTTGTGTGTTTCTAGGAAAACAAAACATTGCTCTCTGATTTTAAAAAAAAATTGTAGTTTTAATAACTGTCATCGATATGAAACGAAAATAAAGAATATTTAAATAATAAAGTCTGAAAAAATTAATGGCAATTAGAAAAACAAAATTTGCTTGTTTTTTTTTTTAATTCAGCTTTTCTGAAATCGTGGGGCGTGCCCTCTAGGTGGACATGACGATCCCACTTCAGAGCGCAAGCATATTAAAAAGTAGACAGTAGAAGATTTAGAATAATTGCCAATTTACTGAAAGGAACCAAAACAAAATATTCACACTAATATAAGATGCTTATCAATGTATCAGTATGGCAAGAAGTATTTAATAATTTATCAATACTAAATTAAAAACTGGTTAAGTAATTACTAGCGACTTCCATGGGCTTGTCATATGCAAAATTATATGTAAAATATAATATTTATTAAGATAAGTTATGCAGTTTATAATTAAAGAAACATTATAGCTTTAGCGTTTAAGTACATTATTATTGCATTTAGTACACAGTTGTTGTATGAGCGAAGAGCGATGGAAATATGACTCAAAATTGGGCCACAAACGCTGAAAATTTCAGCACTAATTTAATTGATTTTAGTAAGTTTTTTATTATTATTCTGCCGCTTCCAGCGAAGAAAATTGATTTTCTAGCTCAGTCCTAGAAGGAATTTTAAGGAATAAGGCCAAAAAGTTAATTAGATTATAAATAACATTTTAAAGGAGAAATAACCACACGCGATAATCCCAAATGAAACGCGTTGTGTTACGCTTAAAATCAAGTTCAGTTTCCCAAAAATTTCAATTGCAACTAGTAACATTTTTGGTCAAATTATTCGATTTAACTTTTTAGCTGAGTTTTATTTTATCTCTCAAGTCAAACATATATAAAATCTAAGAGCTGATTCAGTAGTAAAATATGCAAGAATTCTTATTTTGCTATGAGTGAGACTGATTTTGATAAAAACTGTAACTGATATGTGAAAAAAGGATCCGATCTCTCAACTCTTCAAAATATATAACATACAGCAAAACTCATACACAACTAAGTAAATCACTGTGCTGTCAGAGATACCGTAGAATGCCTTTACGGAAATTGAAAAGTCAATTAAGCGTAAGTTTTAATTTCCACGAAATATATATGTGATTAAGAGACTCTTGGAGAGAGTAAAAAGTAAGAAAGTTCCGAAAACACAGTTTCCTAATCCGGAAATGAGTACGGCAAAATCAATTTTGGGAGCAACGACTGTAAACTAAATATTTTACTCTTGCGAATGGAAGCATGTTTTACTTTTGAAAATGAATTTTTGAAACAACAAAAGAATCAGGAAAGGGTATAAATTTCAGCCAAAAGATAAAAATTACGTAATGTAAACGCTATAAAGTACTGAAAGTAAACTACTTTGCGCTATTTCCTCAAAGTTTTCCTAACTACTGATGATAAAGAACCTGAATATTTGAAATAAGAATAAGGCATATAGTGCTGGAAAAAATGCAAACGTCAAAGCAAAAGTCTAAATTTTCTTTAGATCTGCACGTTTGAGATTTATGCAAATTTAAATACGGTATGAAATCTATTTTTAATGTACTCTTTAAAAAACATGGCAATATATTGCGAGTTCATCATGAAACAACTATTTAACAAAGAACTTTCATTAACACAAATAAAACAAAATGTTCAAGAAAAATTACTATAATGACAACGCTGAGAATATGCAATTTTTCTGTATGGTTTAGAAAACTACTTGTTTTAGATAACGAGTGAAAAGTGAGCTGCTGAATTTCATCCGTAAGAGTAGATTAAAAATAGCTGGTTTACGTAGAAGTTTTACAACAGTGAATGATGTCGCGGCAACATGACTTAGCTGAATCACCTGCCTGAAAGGCCCTCGGTTGCTTGGAGGCTATTTAAACACAATCCGTTATTGCGGAAGCTTTAGGAATTTCTCATAGTGTAATTTTCAGATTATGGAATTAGTGTTTTGGAGACTAGAAATATTTTCCGAAGATCGAGTCAAGGTCACACACTATCGCAACACAAAATGAGGATCTATGTTTAACACTAATGGTCAGAAGAAACTGAACTATATATGGACGCCACTTAATTTCTAAAGTAGCTTCAGGGGACTACTGGTGCAAGTGTTTGAATCCAACTGTTCATAAGTGACTCGTTCGTGAGAAGTTTGTGTACTCGCATACCTATAATTTGTCTTTAGTTCAATGGGAACCACCGTGCTGTCCAGAGGAGGTGTATTCCTTAGCATCTCAGAAAGGGCCAATATTAATGGAAAAATATGCTCTTCGCGTACAAATCACACTTCAGTATGTGGACCGTGGTAGCCGAGTGGTTAAGGTCACAAACTCGTGTTAGGCGTGTCATGAGTTCGAACCTTTTATCGATGCCATGCAGATGGGGCCAATGCACGTTAAATATATCGAGTCTCAATCATTCTCTCGTTGGTGTGGTGTGGAAGTTTGGAGAGGTGTGTTAGCTAAGGTGTCGTCCTCATCACTTAGCCATAGTTCGAAATTAAAAGATCAGTCACACCAAACGCTCACGATTAGCTGAATAGTGCGATGTAGTATTCCCATTTACTCTTCAGTAAACATTTTGACAATAGGTAGATTGTCTGAAGAGAACCTGGTACAAGGTGAAATCATAGTACCAGGATATTAAAAGGCTCGGATTGTGTATGGATGTATAATCTCACTGGACTATGCACTCCATATATGTTATCAAGAGGAAACTCCGGCAATAAATTTTCTGCAAATATGCCTTGCTAGTCTTCTGAATTATTTTTACGTGAAATGAACACGTCAAACCACTGATAATAATCTCGTTCCAAAGATATCACAGATCCCCCCTCCCCATATTGTCTTTTCAAATCAAAAATAGTTCACAGATATTCAAATAATAACTAAACCCGTTTGATCCGTCATGATTAAACTTTTTTTTCATTTGAGAAAACAACATTGTGGCACTTCTCAATAGCTAGGTCTCGTTGTGAATCGAGAGCGTTCCAATTCATGTCTGTTCGTTAGAGGTTGTTGGCGTTTCATTTTACTCAATTTTATTTGTGGATTTTTTGATAGAACAATACGTATAGTTCGACTGGTACATCGTTTATGTAAATCTCAATTTGTGAAGAATCACTGTA
The DNA here is from genome assembly GCA_019973975.1 of Trichonephila clavata. Classification (NCBI taxonomy): domain Eukaryota; kingdom Metazoa; phylum Arthropoda; class Arachnida; order Araneae; family Nephilidae; genus Trichonephila; species Trichonephila clavata. The sequence continues at coordinate 144,683 of BMAO01016903.1, read as the reverse complement.
GATGAAAGACCTATTATTTTCTTATTTGCATAATTATAACTGTATTTTATTCACAACTGTCTTGCAGCTGTTTCCAGTAATATAAACTACTTTCTGTAAAGTTAAGGATTTTACATATTCAATAAATGTTAATTATTTGCATCTTCCGATTTACATTACAATAAATTTCTGTCTGCCCCGATTATACAATTTAACAAATCATATTATTAGATTGGAGATTAAAATTTGTAGAAAATGATTAGAGTAGTAGGGGAGACACCGAGGTAAGATGACTATGTTAACACTTTTTCTTGTTTATTAATTTATTTATAAGGATAGTAAAATTAATTTTACGTGAACTGTTAGAGTAGCCCTTTGTAGTAGTAAAATATATTACCATTTAGTTTTTCAAATAAAAGAAGTAAAGAATTATTTAATTTTTTTATAACCTTAACATATCGTCATCTTGCCTCAGTACTGGGACAAGAGGACAACACTGAAAAAGGTTGAACATATTTTATCTTTTGAATATGTTACATGTTTAACCAATGATAACTGTGTTTTTATAACTTACAAAGTATCAAACTAAGTGTAATACATTGTAACGAAACGTTGAAGTGTTTAGTTGTGCAACTAACAATAGTCACAAATAAAATGAATTTTCGTAATTGGAACATTCCTTATGCCACTACACTTGGCATTTACAGCACTGGATCCATTCTTCTGTTGGACGGTCACAATATTCCTCTTGCCAAGCAGGACATCTTGTAGCACCGTCCTTTGAAGTTGATGCAGCTGCAATGTTTGACCTGGGCTTTAGAAACTTAGGCCTACAGAAAGTAATTTGAGTTTTTCATTCCCTTTTTAGCTTCACAAGCTTCTTTTCTTGTTTTGTTTAAACTTCCTGTTCTTCTTTCTGCTTTTCCCTTTGTTCTAACATTTCTTTGATGGGTGTGCTTGTAAGAATGCTTGAGCTCAGTTTTTTTGCTTTTCTTTTTTTTCCTCATATTATGTTGCTTTAGGCAATGGTTTTAAATCAAAAAACACTAACAGGATTCTTTGGTGCATTGTAATCAGCATTTGCATAAGTTCTGGTTCTTCTGGAGGGTTTAAATGTTGGTTTTCTACTACCAGGTTCTGATAATTAGCACTATTATTCTTAGTGTCATCGCCGACAGGATTATGGCCAGTAGTTTTTAACCCAGCATAGTCATGTTCGCTAAGCAAAAGAGAATTATGAGGCTCGATCCCACATTCTTTAAACCCTTTCAATAGCATTTCTAAATGTAGCTGCTTTGAAGTAAGTGGTGCTCAAAAGCTCAGCAATATTTTTGTCTACGATAGTTTTTTCTGGATGAGTGACCATAAAGTTGTCACATGCTTTGCTAAAGTAGGTTTTTAATTGGTCGAAAAATGACACAAGAAAGAGCTGGAGATGATGTGATGTGTGAGGTGGCAATCCAACTATGATGTTTTTCGCTGAGCAATATAAGATAGCCTGTAAAGTTATGAGTTTTTTTATTAGCAATAGTCAACAGAGTAGGAAATTTCTGGCTTGGTTTCACATGATGATAAAAGTGCTTCAAAAAAGAGAAAAAGGTGCCCTTATTGTTTCAGCCACTACAGTGGCCTACATTTCCTGGTTGGGCCCTTTCTACAAGTTCAAGAAACATTAGTTTTATCGCAAAAAAATCAGAAAAAGTGGCTCCTAAAAGCCAGTAGCTCCAATGCAACAAAGTATTGTTACATTCTTTCCTCTTTAAGGAGGCCTTAGCAGATGGCAAAAATTTCTTCCTCTGGTCGCCTCCTTTTCGAACGAAACCTTTTTCGGTCCGGAGTGCCCCTCGGCCCCAGAAGAGATAGAAGCCCAAGGTCGTGCAAACAAACACACAAACAAGTATTTGCAGGATTTACTGGAATGGACAACATAGTTAGTTTAATAAATTCGGAAACATGGAGGGAAGATGACGAGCTCGTCATTTTGCCCCGGACTGTCTGCTTAAAAAAATTCGTTCTCATTACCATGAAGGAAGGCAATAAATTGACATGTATTCATGGTAATAGGTACTATTTAAACCAAGTTACTCATAAGTATTAAAGAGAAAAGATATATCTTGCATGTATCTGTAGCAGAGCTTATTTACACATGCATAAAAGTTATATCATGGCAGAGGAAAACAATCAAAGCTTCTCAACTAACACAAAAATGGCGATTTAAGCATCTCTATACTATTGTTTAACGAACACCCAAGAGGAGAGCCAGTACTGTTCGTTTGATGCTGCTACATAGTGGAATACGGAAAAATTTAAGTTATTCGTCATCTTGCCCTGCTCTTCACCTTGCCTCGGTTTCCCCTAAGTCTCTTAAATTTGACTTTAGCATATTTTTTTTCCAGCTTACGTTTGTACAAAAACAAAACAAAAAGAATTTTAAAATAAAAGAAAAACTATTTCTCTGTATAATTATTTTAAAAGGGAAAAGTTATTATTTTTTTTTTTTGCTCTATGTTTAAATTTGTATAAAACTCAGAAGCGTTGTTAGATTTATAAAACGTATTTGCTTATCACTTATCCATCACTGTAATTAAAAAAATGAGTAGCTGAGTTTAAGTACATTATATTTGACAAACTTTAATAATTCTTAAAGTAAAAACACCAGCAGCGATAGAATAATCGAATGAATTTAGTTCGAAATTAAAAGTTCTCGAAGCTCAAACTTGCGACAATTTTAGTCTTTTCAGGTTTCAAAAACAACACGTTTCAATCATCTTAACTATGCTTAAGTTAAAAATGTCAAATTTAGTAAAAGTATGAATTTTATGTAGTCTAAAAACGTTGAAAAATGCTCATTTTCAAAGCACTCAATTTTGGAACAAAATCATTTGATTATTCTAGCAACTTTAACATTTAGTAATTTCCTAAAAACGGCCAGGAGATTTTATGAGTTCCGTATTTCATCTCTTTAAGTGACGGATTTGAAAATAAATTTAAGTAAAGCTTTGAGTTTAGTTCTTCAAAAGAAAACTCATTTCAAAGAATTTTCTTCTTTGAAATGAGCTGTCTTTTCTGCCAAAATTAAACTCTAGATCTATTATATATATAAAAAAAAACTTCAAAGTAATTCGTTTCAAAAATATTTTAGGGGTTTTCTAAATATTTACTGAAGTGAAGCTGATATTTTCTTAAATATTACTGCTATAATTTTTCTTAGCATTTTAACTGTCGAAACAAGATAAAAAATGCGCTAAATACAATCTATCATGAATAACATATTTTCAAAAAGAGTTAAGAATATTTTTAAAAAGTTGATAGGTGCTTTTGACTGTACCTGTACCTGTGATAAATGATCAGATATTTCATAAAGATAGAATAATCGTTTGATCATGCGTAGGATTTGAGTTTTAACGTTAATATAAATTAACTGTAAAATGGGCCATGGGTAGCCTAGTGGTTAGAGCATCGGACCCCAGACCAGAAGGCCTGGGTTCGATGCCCGATGCCACCAAATGCCCGCCCAGTACAAATTGGAGAACGTGCTCGTTAAATCTGTGGGTCCGAACGGTGTCGCCATCTATCGTGTTGTGTGAGCAAAATCGCACTGTTACCCTCTTGGGGGGCTCAAAGCTTAGGCTAACGACAGGCGTAAAATTCTAGCCCTTAGCCGCGATGAATTTCGTGGACCTTGATCTGATATTACTGTCGATCAGGTAGCATAATCAACAACAACTGTAAAGTAAATAGTCATAATTCACACACACACAGAAGGGGAAAACTATTCCTCGTTTTTAAATAAAAATTATTTTTAAACGTATGTGATGCGTGAAAGGACAGCAACATCAATAATAATTTCACAACATTTATTCAATATACAAAAGGACTAATGAATAAATAAGTATTATCTATCCTAATCATACAATGACATAATGCGTCTAGTTTATCCCGAATAAATAAAGAAAATCACAGTAATTAATTGAGTCGTATTTTCATCAAAATTCAGAAAATTGTTAGGTTTATCCATAAAATTCTGTAACATTTTGATAAAACGTATTATATCCCAAGTAATTCTTTGAACGTTACAACGTCTCCACAAGAATTGAATAACGTTATACGTTACTCAACAAATAGGGTCTGTAACTTATTTTAGTTACTTATTTGAAGATTATATATATAGTTACGTCTATACTCTGTAAAGGCTATAATTTTATATAAAGAAGCTTCAGAGAAATACCTTATTCATCTGTTCAATAACAATAAAATGCAAATACTTTTGTTAAAAAATTTCGATGTAAAAAAATTTTACACATTTTTTTCCCAATTCTTGTAACCTGTTTTACACACACACATACAAAAAAGCCTCCTAAATTCAAGTTCAGAATTTATAAATTCTTTATAAGTTAATAAATGGAATATGAATAAAAAGCGTGAAATACAAACAAATTTTAACTCTAATTAAGCATCTGAAAATATATATCAATTTTTTCTGTTGTTAAATGATATTTGAATTTAATTTTTATTTAAAGGAATAATTGTTAGAAACACATTTTTTCGGTAACTTTCATAACAAAAATTTATTTTATAAATGTAAAATTGACATTTTTTTTCGTTTATTTTGTCAAAAGTGAACTAAAACTACGAGTATTTTAAGAAATTATGGAAAAAATTAATAAGGATGCAATAGAAATTATTCATTGAAACACTACGTGCATAATAAATCGACAGAAAGGAATCATTAAATGTATTATTTTCTTTTAAATTATTATACAGTCAAATAGATTAGAAATACATCGCCTTTACTATTAAAGTGTACTTCTGAAATTCTTACGTATATATTTATTCCTTAATTTAATGAAATTTAGTTTTGGATGAAAATGATGCAATTTGCTGTACATGTCTTTTATTATCCCTAATCTTGTTTAGTAGTTATGATGTATCTTGTGCCAATAGTGTGCTTTTATTTTCTGTTAAAATTTTCAGCTGATAATAGTTTTATTAAACGATACGAAATCCAGAAAGAATGGTTTCGGTGGATGGGACTTAGATACACGAAAAAGAAAATATGAATGTAAATATGTATGAGTAGTTGAAATTCAATACACAATATCTTCTGGAATATTCATCTTAAATGTAATATATTTTTTCCTGTCATAGGTAACTATACTGCTTAGGCTGTTTGCAATATTTTAAATTTCACAGAAAATGAAAATAAAGTCTTTGTGAAGTTTGTTACTTAAACAGTTCTTTGTGAAGAGTAAAACTCCCGAGGCAAATTATTGGGATATATTGCACATAAAGTTTCGTGTCTCTAAGGAATAAATAGGCAATATAAATCGCACATTTTGTATTTCTGTTTTGTAAAAATGTTTATCAGAATTCTGTTTTTATCACATGCACTTTAATTAAATAGTATTAATACTTACGCAGTTTGAAAATGCAATCTTATGAGAAAAATAATAGAAATAAACGTTTAAAATTAAATGGATTATTTATTTAATATTATGAATAAACTATTGATTTAAGTCCATACATATGCATTTATTCAAATTGTAAGTAACTTTTAAATAAAATTAAAAGGTATAATTATAGGAAAATTAAATTTGAATTCTCCTTTTGATAAGTATTTATATTCAAATAAAAAAAAATACTTGGTTCTGAAATTTCAGAAAGATTCGAAAATTTTTCAAATATTTCAATTTTAAATTCCAATCAAAAATATATATCGCCACATACAGGTTTTCCTTCTAAATTATAGAAATCTTAGAATTTTAATAGTACTGCATGATACGAAATACAAATCTAAATATATATTTCCTATTTGGATGATTTCGAAAACAAAATTCCTAAATTTTTTTTTCATATCGGTTTATATATTAACAAAGTTTCGAGCAAAATAATTGTAACTATAAAAGTAGGATGTCACACTTTTATTAAAAAGTCTTCCAAAATGAGTATCGAAAATTAATTCGACTGGAAATTTGGTCTTAAGAAGTATAAGACAAAAAAAAATCAAGAGAAGATTTATTTTTATATGGCTATGGCTAACAAAAATAGCAAGATCCGGAAATGAACCAGGAGGCAAATCCAATTTTACTGATGTGAAAAAATATCTTTTATTGGATAATCATTCTAGAGAAGACAAAATGTTTCTTCTACTCACCTGTGCTTATATCTGTCGTGCGTGAGTATTTCGGAATGAATAGGATAAAGACGGAAATAAAGCGGGTTCAATTATTTTCTGTTACATAAAGAAAAATCACAAAATAAATTATGAAATTAATTTGAATCCTTTTTTCATTTTAAGGTTATACTCAATAATACTTTTTGATAAAAGTAATAAAAATTTGGAAAAATATCGAAATGAGTCATTCTGAAAAAAATTTATCAGATTAAATTATTTCATAAGAAAAAGCTTTAATTTATGAAGTATTTTGAAGAATTCTAAGAGAATTGATTTTCAAATTATTATAATATGTGTTTTGCAATATAATCAGGACATAAAAAATATTTTACTATCTAAGAGATAAGGGATTAGAGTTATTATTCGGTACTTTTTTTTTCCAATTCCTACTATTAGTTCAATTTCTCCCAATTCAGGATGTTCCCCAATGCCGTGTAAAAACTGGGAGGGGAGGTAAGAAACATCGTGAAGAGCCATAATTACATAGAAAAGATGGGCAGTAAGTGATAGGTGGCGCTGTACGTGAGCTCGCATAGTCGGGACGTGTGATATCCTCATTTCAGACATGGACAGTGTGTGATGAACAAGTGTCATTATATGAACACAGAGATAGCGTATATACACTTCATGTACCGTCTAGCCAACGGAATTGGAAGTGCTGCTATTTTGTTGCATGGGGAAATATATTAATCGAGGCAGCAACCAAATCATCAAACGTTTGCCCAGGTGCACCAGAACCTGGTGAGGGAGTGAATATTAACACCATGGTCAAGTGACGAGGACGACACCTGAGCTGGCACCCCCCCCCTCCTAACTAACACACTACGCTGATGAGAGGACGTTAGAGCTCTCGACAGATTTTAAGTGTATCGCTCCCCTAAATGGCGGGTCTTTAGTGGTAATGGGCTCGAAGTTATGACATGCCTGCCATGATCCGATACCTTGACCACTTGGCTACTGCTCCCACACCAGAACCTGGTGGAACATGGATCTTTCAGAACCACGATTGAAGGTACTGGGGGGCTGCGAAGATCATGAATACCTATATTTCAAGAGGGTTTGTTGCATTCTGGGGATAATAATATTGAAACCAATGTACGAGTGCTTGCCGTTGCATCCGGAAGATCTTGAACAACTATCCATCGTGTATTGTAGGGCAAAGGCTTATACCCGTTTCATGTAAACATGGTGCAGTTATTATAGCCAGAGGTTCACCCACGACGTGGGTTGATCCAAGCACAGTGCACAGTGGTTGTTGACCAAAGGGAGCAGACATGCACTTTGCCAGTTCCGTGTTGTTCTGTGATGAAACAATCTTTTCACGTGAAGGGGTGTTCAATAAGCACAACGTACACATGTGGGCCTGAAACAACCCACACAGCAACTCGACCACGTGCCGCACAACAACGCTTCACTTTTAATGTGTAGGGGGATATCGTGGGAGACATGTTTCTCAGCCCATACATCTCACCATCTCGACTGGACTCTGACAAGTATCTCGTTTTTCTACAAGAGGTATTTCTGGAAATTCTTACCGATGTTTCTGCACCTGTTCGGCGCCGTATACAGTTTCTATAGGACGGAAAACCATCTCATTATGGACGGTGTGCACTTAACTATTTTGGACCGGACATTTTCAAACAGGTGGGTTGGGCGTAGTGGCTCCATCACTTGGTCTCCCAGATCTCCTGATTTATCTCATCTGGATTTTGTTCTGCGGAGCGCCATGAAGAGCCTTGCGTATGACATGTCCGTGAATTTTGAAATGGACCTGGTGGCACGAATCTCCAAAGCTGCTGTTAGGATGCGTAAAAGGCCCAGTATTTTCGAACACCAAATTGAACACCTGTTCATGTCCCGTCGGGGTCGTGAGTGCATACATACAAATGGCCGCAACTTCGAACACCTTCTGTGATACTTTTATGTCATAATTTTTACTTACTTATTTATTTTGGTGTAATAAAGCGTTTTATAATGTATTCAGTGTTGTGACCTTACTCTCTTTGTGTGTCTCTATCTCGTTAGGGTTATGTTTCCACTCACTCTTTCCTATGCAATTATGGCTCCTCAGGATGTTCTATAACTCTCCTTCCAGTTTGCACACGGTATTCGGGGACACCTTGTGTATATATTTGTACATAAATATCTCGTTCAAATTGTCGATCGTTCGTAAAATAATTTTTATTCATCCACTGAAGTTGATATACGTTATTTTTTTTCTAAATATGTTGTGGATGACACCTGATGTTAATTCAAATTTTTTAAATATTAATTCATTAATTAAATTTTATTTTATAATTTAAAATTTATTCTGCCTTATTTTGACGAATTTAGATTTATCTGCGATAGAGGGAGCCAGTAAGTTTTCTAATGTAGTACAAAATGGCTTTATTTTTTTTAATATTATTTGCTAAAAGTATGTTCTATCAATATTTTTTTTTGTTTTTAATAGAACATATATAAATGATAATTATAAGTAAATGATAATTATAAGTAAATATACTAGAATAAAAGAATAATTGATATTTAAACCAGGAGTGTTATAATTTTTTAAATAAAGTAATCACGAAATTAAATGCAAATATTTTTCAAAGTATGTCTTTAAGCGTTTTATTGAATAAAACTTCTTTAAACGTTGTATTTTTGAGAAATTTTCTATTCCGTTCATTATCTTGAATCTACTCGAAAAAATGAGAAACAATTTTAAATGTATTTCGTTTATATACGAATTCCTTATATGGATTCCAAATGTATCACATACATAGTAGGTTCATCCTACAGAAAGGAGCTTATCTGTATTCAACCATTTCTTCTTATTTTTTTTAATGTTTTTTGTTAGTGTTTCATGTAAAATATATAAATTAAACACTCATTTTAATTAGATATGATTAAAACAATCAAATGTGTAATTATAATTGTTTCAAAAAAATTTTAAAGTTCAGTTATTTTTTAAAATTACTTTTCCGCATTAAAGGTCTTCATGATCTGTTTCAACAAAATAAGAGAGATTCTGGTACTTAACAAACTAAGAATGATTATCAATGAAGTCAAATAGACCACTAGAGTTAAATCTTACGCATAGTATTAAAAAAGTGTAAAATTTAATGTTCAAGTGAATTATACAACAATGGAAAAAAATAAATTAAAGTTTGTAAAAAAATTGAAAAACACGCTTTCATAGTTAATGAAATTAAAAATTTAAAAAATAATAATTCTTAATATAAGAATAAAATGATTAACGAAAAAATTATTTTAGTTGTGGTAAAAGCAAAGGGTGCTTTGTACTATATTTTTACACTAACTCTGCATTTCGTAATAGAACTTGAAAGAGATTATAACAATTGATATCAAGTACCCTGCGCTTTTACCACCACGACATTAATTTTCTCTCGTTAATCATTTTATTCTTATATTAAGAATATTTTTTTTTACTTTTTAGTTCGATTAACTATGAAGTGTGTTTCTTACTTTTTTTTAAACTTTTATTTATTTTTCATTTTTTAGTTCGAATTACAATAAAAGCATATATTTAGTTTTTTAAAACTATCATTTTCATTGATGAATTACTCTTTTCCGTTTATTGTATCTGTATTAACTAGGAGTGTTTTCGCTTTCGGGCTGTAACTTAATATTTTAAACGCCAAATTTGGAAATGGGAAATCGTCAATCCTGATGATCGTGATCAGAACAATAGAACCAAATTATTAAGTTATAGTATTGCCGTTGGTCCTTGGTAAGTGTGCAAGATTTCGAATTCATCTGACATTTAAAATTGGGTAAACATAGAGTTCAAAAATTTCGTTACGTACAGGTTAAGCTAATAAAAGCCTGTTAAAAATCGTAAATTTCATTAGTACATTCTGATTTGGAAAGAGCTGAGAACAACCAAGAATCAACGCAAACAGTTGAAGATCCCAAGACCCGAAACAATATCTATAGAAGCTTATACCGTTGTTTTAAAGTGTTGCAATTCTAAATACTTCAAATTACGCTTGTTGAAAATCATGACGGATAACAAATAAAAGAAACTTATATTTCTTTATCTTTTAAAAAAAAAATTTTGAAAAATTAAAAATAATTAGTAATATGGATAGCATTGCCTTAGTGAAATCAGGAGTACATAATTACATCTAAATTAGAAAATATGAACAATAAAATTTTAAGATTGTTTGTAAAAATAGATTCCTTAGCAATGCTGCTCACATGTATATTACATTTCTTTTATATTTGTAATAAGAGAGTGCCAAGCATATATCTTGTTTTTAGATATCTCTGTACAAACTGTTTGTTGTAGTAAACTTTACTATTTCTTAAGATTTGCCGCATAATTTCTGAATCAAATTGACATTTTTACGATACCTCATACTCAACATTATATGCATATGATTAGAACAGTTAACTATTATTTAAGCATATTATGTGTGTTTCATAATGCTTATTAATATGATTAGAATATAATATACATTACGATTTTAGTTTTATTCAATACATATAAAAAGGAATAAAAATGTATGTCTCTTAACTCTCTTAAAACACTAGATGTATAATTAAAACAAGCAGAAGGGATTGAAAACATGATTTTTAATAAAATGGAGGAACAATTCATACAATAGAACAAATTATATTCCTATCCAAACTTAATGAATAATTTTAGGTGAATCGAATCAATTTCTAATCTCATTAAGATAAATTTTTATCTTAAGTGGCTTTACCCTTTAAGCAATTTTTTTATTTATATATTTAAAAATTACATTTTAGAATTGTTTCTATTCAAGAAGATGATAGAAGATGGCATTTTTCACATATTATTCACACAATGTTAATAATTTTAATTTTTTGAAGAATACTTGGAAAATTTTAAAATCCTACTATTTTTGTAATTATTAATTTTTTGACATGAGATATTTTCATAATATTCTTACGGATGTTCTAAACAACTTTAGGGATCATTTTTACAACAACTTAATTAGTTTTCCATGAAAAAAAACTTAAATGTTTATAATCATGCTAAAATTGAACGAAAAATCCAATATTTCCTACATTTAATTTTTTTTAGGAAATAAGTATTCAGATTACAGCAAAATGGATCCCTAATTTTGTAAATATATAACACACATGAAAAAATGGAATTGATTGGCAAATAGTTGTATAGGAGTTGTCGTGACTGAAAGCCACCCCTTACACTACCATCTCCCTGTCTATCAAAAAATACTACTGGATGTGTAGGCGGACTTAAATTATCAAAAGACATAATTGCAAATCAGTTAGATTTATTGATTCTAATCAGCACAGACGTTATACACACACAATTCATTTAAGAAAAACAAATAAGAGTGGAGTACGACATGGGGAATTACTACTAGTGGAATATTCAGAATGTCAACTGAATCTAGGAAAGCTTAAACGCGCACAAGTACAGCTACGCCACGTACGAATATTCACAATATCTTAAAGAAAATCACTGACCTTATATTTTATATCGGCTGTTCCTTCGTGATGATTACAACTGTTTACTGACTGGGAGAATGGGTGAAGAATCCACGCTATGTAATAAGGATTTTCCAAATATTCAATCCACTTCTCCTCGAGTACCTCCACACTTAACAGCTATCTACGATTGACAACAACTTCGTGCTGACTCCCGATCTTTAATTCACTTGGCTTCTTTCTTCCTAGCACTTCACTTTACTTAACTTTTTTAACTCGCGAAACCCGAACTTATATTATATATCTTATTTGCATAAATCACGCCGGCTCTCGGTGAAGATTGGCTGAAATAAATAAATTATCTTTAGGAAAATAGAGGTGGTTAGTAAAAGACCGTTTAGATCCGTCACAGAGTAACATTTTGAATTCACTAATATATCGAAAAACCACAATCTGAGGAAAACCACTTTAAAGTTTATAATTCTGAAGAATAAGCTTGAGTAAACTTAAAATACAACTTTAAGACATTAGTTGCATATTTTTTTTTAAAAAATGCATTTTTTAATATTTTTTAGCCCACGCACATACAATTCTTATAAATAATGAATTTTTAGAAAATATTAACTGCATAAGTTTATTTTAAAAAAATTTAAGTTTTTTTTTTTTTCCCGTCATGACAGAAATTGCAGGGTTTTTTTCTTCACATAATATTGAAATATTATATTTGTATGAAAAACATATGAGGAATAAAAACTGAAATTATGAAATCATTAATATAAAATGCCTTAATTCAAAAACTTTACTTGCACACATTTCACAAAGAGAATAAATTACATTATTGCAATGACTCAGTAATATCCTGCTTTTTGCACTATATTGCACTTTTTTATAGTTATTTTTTTCTCTTATTAAAACAATTTTTTTTTATCAAAACGCTATCTTTACCTTTTTTTCTAAAAAGGAGGCGTGGTCGAATTGCCTAATTTGTTAATTTACATTTTTCAAATGAAGTTTTATCCAACTTCTAACTTTTTGACATGCAAATAAGATAAATCAATCGAAAGATAATAATGCAAAAAAATAAGATTAAATAAAAATTTTAAATATGATAGTTTGGTTATTTTGAGTGTACCGAATCGCCTTAAAAAAGTAAAATATCACATTAATAAACATTCATTAGTATACTACATTTTTTCATATTCAAACAGAGCTAGAAATGCATTAAAATAGCAAATTTCAAGGAGAAAATATTTTATACTTAACGTCGCTATTGAAAATCAACCAAAATCTTAAGAACAGTGAGTACAGCTAAATAAGACTTGACGTAAAAACGAGAGAAAAATTTGTTCAATCCTTTGTAACATGTGTCCAAATGCTTTGCAAAAGCATTCGTTATAATCATTAAGAAAAGTAGTTACAATCATTTCAAGTCCGACTCCAATATTTCCAAAATCATAGTTATGTAGAAAAAAAAATGTCCTCTTAAGTATGAACAATTTAATATGATTTATGTATAATTTTAATTTCCATAATTTCTAAGTTATAGATTAAAAGTCCAGAGAGTTATTAAGCATGAATACACCCATTATGTTTAAATGAACCATAAAGATAATCAATAGTTTCATATAAGACTTCTTTGTCTCACTCGCAGCAAATATTACACATAATTCCAACAATAACGAACTCTTTCTGAAGCATATGGACGCTTCTCGTATATTGAACCGCGCGCGAAAAAAATTGCTTTTCTAATATTCAAAAGTTACGTTCGCGTGACAAAAGTAAACTCAACACAAATTCGCTTTGCTTCACTAAAGAAAAAGAGGAAAAATGGTTATTTGCCAATGTTTCTTCTGTATAAACTTTTTTTTCGATATAATATTGAAATTTTATGAATGTTTAGAAAGTTGTATAAGAATAATTAAATTATTATTACAAACGTATTACTTAAAAAGCAAAAGTTGATTATAAATCCAGAATATTCAAGTAATTCTAATATTTTTTAAGAAAAATTATGAATTAATTAATAAAAAAATTGTTCTGTTTGTTTTCAAAACCTCATATGCAAATTAAATTTTACGAAGGAAAAATATGTCTGTAAATTCCTTTAAAAAGCACAAAATAATGTCATTTTAAGGAAGGAACGAGATATTTTAATATGTTTATTCCACTTCAAAGTCTGAAGTGAATCTTAAGCAGTTATTTCAGTTCCCCCCCCCCCAAAAAATTCCTCAATTCTACAACTCTTTTAGTTTTTTTTTTTATGTGTAAATTAAAAACAACAACTTTTGATAAAGCAAAAATGTTAACTAATATTGGTTGACTTGGATTAACTTTTCGAATTTTGAAGCTGTATAAATAACATTAGCGAAAGATCTCATAAATTTTCAAGTACAGTTAAAATATGAATACACACTTGTGAGATGATTTGTTCCTTTCCAGACTTCCAATTTCTAAGCGATGGGGGTTTCACTTAAAGTGCAGCCACCCCCTGTTTTCCATTTTAAGGAGACTTTAGTGAAATGAGTTAGGGCAAATTTGCACAAACTGGCGTACTGTCGAAATATACATGTTGTTTGTGTCCTCCTAACTTTCTAAAATGCATAAAATTTTAAATGAGTCCTTTGTAGGGATAACACACTTTAAATATTATATTTAATAAAGAAATGGGTGATCTTGTGCGGGAAACTTTTTTTTTCTACCCTTATTAAATGTCGGTTAAAAATTAAATATTTTGTTAAAAGTTTATTCATTTACACTCATGTCCATAAATAAAGGATAATGAAGTTAAGGCAAAGAAAGAGAAAGAAGCAAAACAAATTTGACTTATTTGTAAAGTCTATTTATTAAACAAAAGGTAAAGAGCAAAAAAGATGCTATATGTTTGACGTAATTAATAAAAATTGCGATTTTTACTCCCTGGAGAAAATTTCAAACAAGAACATATTTACAAAAAACAGCATAACATGGTTAGTATGATGGTTAATACGGAGTATGTCTCCCGGACGATGCAATACAGGCCTTACAACGCCTACGCAGGCTGAGTATCAAATTATCAATCTGATCTTGAGGAATATTACACCACTCAATAAGCAATGCCCTCTGAAGTTCTGGTAGACAGGTGGAAGGGGGTTCACGGGCTGCAATTCGTCGGCCAAGCATATCCCACACATGCTCTATTGGATTCAAGTCCGGTGAGTATGCTGGCCAATCCATACGGGTGATATCCTCCGATTGAAGGCATTCATCTACAATGTTTGCACGGTGTGGAAGGCCGTTGTCATCCATAAACAGAAATTCAGCACCCATGGCGCCCCGAAACAAACATACATGTTGCTCCAGAATGACATCCCGATAGATGTGGCCTGTCATCGTTACACTCTGAACATGCAGGTCAGTTCTGGAACCAAGAATAATTCCTCCCCAAACGAGCCATCCTGCACCACCGTAACGGTGTCGTTCAATGGTGTTCCTTGGGAGTAACGGGTACCTGGCGCTCTCCATATGAAAGTCTGGCGAGAATCAGACTGCAAACTAAACCTGTACTCGTCGGAAAACATCACACAAGACCACTGTTGCGGTGTCCACAATGCATGCTCTCTACTCCAGGTTAATCGCAGGCGACAGTGAGTTGCGGTATGGGGAACACATCTGACAGGCCTACGAGCATATGGACCAATGTGCCCTAAGCATCTCTACACGGTCTGCCTTGAAACTGTTGACCGGTAGCTAAAGACAGCTGACGAGATAGGTCTGATGCTGTGCTCCGTCTGTTTCTTTTGGCAGTAACTGCAAAATACTGGTCCTCATTCGGCTTTGTAACTCGGGGGCGATCTGCGCTGTAACATCTACTCACATGACCATCATCTTGGAATCGTTGCCAAAGCCTGGATATGACACTCTGAGTGATTCCAAGTTCCTCGGATACTTCCTGATTTGTACGTCCACATTCCAGTCGTCCGATAATTCTACCACGTAAAAAATCTTCCAAATGCTTCCTTTGTGCCATAACTAGGTGGTTATTGCACTGAAAGGCTTTTAAAGCGCTTGTGAACAATTTTACTTCTTTGCCACCATTCCTTATATACCCCTGTCTTACACTCTCGTCATTGTGACGTACTTTTCGCACCATCTGGTGGTTTCCTGTAATTTTCATATTCTTCTTCAAGATGTGTGTGATAATTCTGCAGGTGAAATTTTTATTTTAGGGTTCAATTTCTGTGTGATTCTGAATTATCCGTAATTTATGGACATGAGTGTAAATCTTTATTCTATAATAAAAAATACATTTCCAAATAATTGAAGAATTATTGCGTTATAATAGCGTGTGGAACTGTTGGTAAACAGAAAAATTAAAAGTATTTTGTTACAAATTGTTAAAAGTATACATGTTTAAAAAATCAGTTGTTTTTTATTTCCCATCAAAATTGGAACTGCAGTTACAGATATATAGGGTGGATTAGAAATAAGTCTTATTGCTTAAATGTATTTTAAGATCAGTTTTAATTAATGCACGGGAAATTTCTTCCATGTCCCGAACAGATGAGAGCATGATAAGTATCTACGAAAAAAGATTTTAAGAATTATTTTTGGAAGAAATCAGGAAAATGGCACGTGTCGAAGCGAAGAAGATGAAATTTTCAGCTATATCAGTCATATACAGAATCTGACATCGATAACTTCATCAAAATACAACGAATTAAATGGGCAGGCCACATTGTCAGAATAGACGAAGATCGCACCGCTAAAACCTTTTTCAATGCCCAACCAATTGGCACACGGATGAAACCAGGTCAAATCTAAGATAGATTGATGGCCTAGAAAAAAATATCCTTGTTTTGAGAACTAAAAATTGGAGAACACTAGCAGGAAGCAGGCTGGCCTGGAAAAGACTTCTTGAGAAGACCAAGACCCACCCTGGGCTGTCAAGTCACTGATGAAGTAAGGGATTAAAACCAATAAATTTGTTCTATTTTTGACATCCTTTTTTTCCTTCATTATTAACAAAATAATAGTTTATTCAGTGTTTTGCTGTCATGTTACAACAATCTACTAGAGGTTTTTGGTGTATCAGGGTTCGAGCAAGAATCAGCCATAACAAGTTTTAAACTTAAATTCATCACCCCTTTACTTAATAAACACAACTAAAGGTAGGAAATGCTCTTAGTAAGTAATTGGAAGAGCAACCACATGGCCTAAGGCTACTAACTTATAAGTATAGTTTACTCCATTTCCTCTTAGAGCATTCTGGACTTCTACGCTAGAATTCACTGTGTGTGTGTGTAAGAGAGTATCTTTCTTAATTATACAACTTCCATTCGTAGAGTTAGTTTACAATTTTAATCACTTTTAATCTCCAATTGTCACTATCGACTTTCCAGCGATTATCCATCGACTAACAACGCGTACCTAAATACCATCACTTAAATAGAACAACTTATTTGAATAAATCAAGTCTTCTTCGGGAGAAAGTTTTCAATAGAACTTACAGTTAAAAAATACTTTTACCCTCAATACTTTTACCCCTTTTACCTTTACCTTCCTATTAGGCAGAGAATAAGCGGTTTTCATTTCATCAACCATATCTACACCACATTTAAAAATATTCTTAAAAAAATATTTTTTCAGGTTTAGCTGCTTTACCTATTGTTTCACCAATTTTTTTATTGTTGTTGAGACCAACGCAATATAGTTTTTCTTTGTTTGTTTGCAAGAAACAGGCTTACATTCTTTTAGAATGCGAGAAAAATAATTCATCACATCCATTCATATATTAAAACTGCTAACAATGGTTGTTAGTCAGGATCCATTCACATCTAATATATATATAGTTGGAACACTATTTAGAAACATTTAACTCTCATTAAAGATAACTTAAGGCACTAGTACGCTAACGATGAGAGAAATTCTTTTAAATAAGATAAGATTAAAACCGCAGATCTCATTTATGAAGCCTTTTCTTACAAGCGCTGACAGTAATGTTAAAAACACTCTTTATAAAAGTACAAAGATGACCAATGTCACTGTCAATATATTTAATACAAACAGAAAGTTATAAGTCTCAGAGAAAAAGCAGCACTCAAACTTATACATGAGGTAAATAAATGAATTATACATTTTTAAAGTGAAGAATAGTCTTATAGCGCGTGATTTAAAAATCCAATGAGATGCGCAGTAACAATAAATTAAATAGTTTATTCACAGAAATATGTAAATATATGTATCGATTCAAAATAAGGAAATTGGATGTGATTATGAGATATTACCAGAGTTTATTTCTTAATTAGTTTCATTTCCTCTGCAACTGAAGTAATAGACCTAGGTGCATAAAAATTATTAAAAAAATCCTCCAAATAACTTAAAATTTAAACTAACTTTTTGTAAAGAATAATGACTGCATATTGTAATTGTAATGATGTAGACTAATTATAATAAAAATAAACTAATGCACGTTGAATTTATAGAAGTTCATCTTAATATAGCTTAAACGTGTCGAGATATGAGAGTGAGTGAAGAAATAATTTTATTTACATGACCATGCCTGAAAATTATGCGGTCCGTTGCCAATAAACCTTGCATTATTGCAGAGTGTAACAATAAATGTACAATAATCTATTCCCTTCTAATAACAACAAATGAGATTTATCTGCACTGAATCTTTATGTGAAGAAGTAATTATCGTAATAGTTCTAAAGAAAAATTTTGAATTTTTAAAATAAATATTGTTTACAAAGAAAGTACATACGCATTATTACAGTAAATTCATTTCCTTTCACGAAATGAAGCCTTGAACGTGTAACATTTGTTTTTGAGAATTTTAAGTCAAAATAAATAGTATAAAAATTATTTTATTTAGCTATGAATCTTACTTTTTTAAACCCACTTAGAACATTAAAGTTTTTATCATAAAATTTAAAAAATAAAATCCGTATTGATTTCCAAATAATGGTGTTGCCGCGGTAACCTACGGTCATGACCGCGAACTCGTGTCTGTCGTGTCATGACTTGGAGCCTGATACCAATGAAGACCCATCGTGTAGAAAGGCTGATACACATGAAATTTATCGAGATGCTCATACACCTCACGTTTGCGTGGTCTAAAATCTAGGACATGGAAAGGGGGTGCTAGTTCAGGTGTCAACCTCGTCACTTGATTGTGATTCAAAATTACGAGGTCCGTCACCAACAGCCCTCGTGTTGCTTTATTGAACGACTTTAATAAAACACCCTCATGTTGACTGCATTAGTTGGAAAAAGTCAAATGGAATATCTGTGAGTAAGCACACTAGAGTGCTTTTTCTTTAATGCAATTTCTCTTTTAACCCGGTAGTGGGCGCGCGGGATACAGAGCCTACCCAGGCTTTCGAAATCGTTAATTCTGGGATATTGTTTATTTTTTACCAATGACCTTGGCAGTATCCTCTTATATGACAGTCTTCATGGGAGCTAAAATGTATTTGTACCATATATATATATATATATATTTAAGAAATAGCAAAAGTTTTTTTTTTTTTTTTTTTTTTTTTTTTTTTGTGAACATGCTACGTTTTTTTCCTGTGAACAACTTGTGGTTTTGACTGTGCTGTCTTGTACGACTTATTATGGTTTATAAATGTAAATGAGCTGAATATAAAAAAACAGAAATGGGCCTTTGTGATCTATAATGAAAGAAGCTGAAATTGTGTGATAAAGCAAGGGAAGAAACTGCGTAAATAATGCATGTTAATCAAGATAATGAAAGTAAATTTTTAAGAACGATGAGCATAAAACGTTTGAGTCGCAGGGAAAATTTTGAAATGCTGCCTTAGGAACTCCAAGAAAAACATGAAACCATAAGTGTAACAAAAGACACACTTCACCCTGTCAAAAAGACGTAAGCAAGAAAAAGTACAACAAATGCTACATATCAGTCATCAAATGATAATAAAACTACAAAAATTTTAACAACATATGGCAGTTTTGCCTGCAAATTACATTCCTGTAAAGTTAGCAAAAAGTGTGTGTGATGTGTGTCCTTTATTAAATTCACACTTTTTGAAACTTCTTGGTTCAGTTTGGTCGATATTTTTTCTCAAATTATCAAAGGAAACATTGAAAAGTCCTCAAAAGTAGGCAAGTACACTTTCTCTTAATTAAATTATTCACTGGAATTACAATTTTTATCGTGTACAGTAAAAATAATTATGAAAATGGATTGGAGTAACTCAATTATCTCACGTGACCATTAATGTTAGAATCGAGTGCGTCCCTGCTTCCGTATTAATACCTAAATTTCAAAATTTTTGTTTAACTTTAAACAATTCCCCCTCCCATTTTAATAACTCCATTGAAAAATTACCATTTGTAATAAAAAATTTACTTGAAAGCCACCAAGTCTTATAACTATGTGTTGCATTGGACAACAAAAGAAACCAACCATGTGTGCTTTAAATTATTTTTAAATGTTTTTGTGTGGTCAGTAATTTATATCAAGAAAATATTTTTTTGCATTTTCAAAAAGTAGTTCCCAAGTTCGCATATAAGACTACGTGAATAAAGTTCGCGACAAATTGTAATAGTTGGAAAAAAATTGATGTATATTTCTAAGTTAATTTTGTGTATGATATAAAATAATTGTTGAGGTGATTCGCATTGCAATTTATGAGAAAGACGAATAAAAATTATATATTAGAGGATTTTTTTTTAAATGTTACTGGTCAAAGTCACCTACAGCTTGTTCTAACAATTGAAATGGCACGAAATTTGGTATAGAGACTAATGGTGACATAAGAATTAAGATTTCATTACAAAAGAAAATCTACTTCCAAGAATCTCCAGTAGGCGTATTTATGGCATTGCTGTAGCTTACCAAAACGACAATTTACACAAATGCTTTCATATACGATAGCCACGTGAGTAATTTGGACTATAAAACATGTAGACTGAATAAAAAAAATATATATTTTTTATACTGATGCTATTTATAGCCACACATGTAGCTCAATATAACTATGGAAATAGCAAAAAACTTTATATGGTGACTAAATACACCATGGAAAATAGGATTCAGGGGAAAAATTAGTTCTACAGAGTGCCAATCAGGGTATTTACGGTGTCGTATAATTTAAAATGTGTCACCAAAAAAAGAAAAAAAACACAAAAAAGTCCATTTCCATGTTAAGCTTTATTAAAGTCATTCAATATTACCACCGTCCTCAGAAACTACCCTACGAATTACCTGCACAGCATTCTCTACCACCGTATGCAACATGCTACAAGGAATATCCTGCACTATCTGTGATATGCTGTCCTTTAAAACACCTAATATTGCAACACTATCAACATAAACTTTGGATTTCAAGTAAACTCAGAGTGAAAAGTCAAATGATGTTAGATCAAAAGAAAAAAGTGACCCCGCAAATTCAAAATCGTAACTGATGAATCTTTCACTAATCAAGTGATGGCGCAACAACGCCTTAACACTAATATGCGGTGGTGCTTCATTATGTTCAATTATTATCTGATTGAGGCATTTTCTTTGTTGAAACCGTCGAATATCAAAGTTAAACAGTATACTGTGGTATATTTGGACATTAACAGTTTAAGGTGATATGGTACCCTAAAAATCATTAAACAGTCAAAAAATTGTTTATTGGCTCATTTGATACTCCGAATATTTATAAATATGCCTGTAAAATTTCAAAACTTTACCTGCATATTTCATTAAGTAATGGAGCAATGTTTGATGCTAAACAGCAACTACCACGCCTACATTTCAGATTATCTGCTAGAAAAGAGCCTGATAAAAAATGATTTAATTATTTTTCTAATGCGCATCAATGAGATTGACATTATATATGCAGTAATAAATCATTTTAAGAAAGAATTGTGCAATTCATACAAAAATTCTAGTTTATGAATTATTTACTGAAGATCAAATGGATTTGGTAAAGATTTAAAAAATTTGCGTCCTTTTTATGATATTATTATGAATGAAATTAAAACTTCAAAACGGATTCTCCCAAAGCACAAATACTAAATCTCATTTTGATAAACTCAGGTAATTAAAAATCTAATTCGTAAAGAATAGAAAAACTCTCCCATTTTTATATATTTGTTTTTGGTGATATATATATATATCCCATGTGTGCGAGATTCAACACTTTTATTATTAAAATATTTTAAGATACTTATTTTTATACAAATGCACATATGCAGTTCTTAAATTTTTATATATTTTACCTATAAATTGTTATTTGATTTTGCTTTCATTCGTGTAGAATATTTAACATGCGAAGGCTTTTAAAATCATAGAAATAAAAAATAAAGGCATAAACATATTTTGTACATGTTGTGCCATTAGCTCTGAGCATGGAATTAGCTCTGAAATGTGTGTATTTATTTATTATTATTATTATTAAGATAAAGTTTTATGAAATATTGATCTTTCATTCGTTTTTTCTATGCATTCATTATGGCAGTATACTGTTGAATTGTTCTACATTTGTGCAATTTTTATGGTAAGTAGTTTTAAATAAGCTATTTAACATTTCATAAAAGTTTCAGACTATTTGATGAATATTATATTATGCTATTCATGGAATGAAAACTTCAAACTCATATTTCTCCATGATGAATGTTTCTACATATACTGTTATTCAAAACCCTAAGGCTTTTTTGATGATTGAAGTATGGGTTTGAAATTCTTTATGCATGTTCTGAAATGTATGTTTTGTGAAACTGTGCATGGAATTAGCTCTAACATGTTTAGTACTTTTTCTAAAAAATTTTAAAATCAAAATTATTGTTTTTTGGGAATTTTTGGTAGTTTAACTATAAAAAAATTAATAAAAAAGTAAAGAGCAGCAGCAGACAAAAACCCATGCACAGTTTTATGTAGTATATTATAAGGTACTTGGAAAAAAAATTTTGAAGGAAAAGAGACATTTAAAAAAAACCTTAGTAATTTAAATTGCTTAAAATAGCTAAAAAAATTTTAATATTACAAACATTTTGCAACAAATTATAACTTTTTAATATATGGAATTATTATTAAATATCAACCTTTATGAAATACAATTAAAACCAAATATTAAGTATTAAAAATTTAAAAAATTTTGAAGATGGTACCATATTGCCTTGAAAAAAAAGAATAACCCAATGAGGAATTTGGCTGTGAATCCACACCAAACGTTGACTTTTGGTGAATGCACAGGAGTTTTTTGCACTGCTTGAGTCTGTTCACAGACCCAAATTTAACAGATTCTGAGCATTAACAGGCGTATACAAATGAAAATGGCCATCATCTCACCACAATATTTGCCACTGGAATCCATCATTAACATCCATTCTGGGCAGAAACGATAGAGTTAATGCCAATTATTTATCACACATTCACTGTGTATAAGTTCAAGAAAGCGGCTGATTTTGTATGGAAAGTAGAAAAGAATTTACCACAAAACTTTCCATAACGTGGAAAAATGTATATCCAACTGTCACGCTACATACCGGACACTGCTACTGCCGGCAATGGTTTCTTGTGAACTGTCGATGATTACAGTTTTCACGTGTATTATCCCCTCTTCTGACACATGTTTGTGTCCTATGCCTGGGCATATTTACATTGATCCTATTTCTTTGAACTTCATAATAATTATCTTCAAACAATATGCCATAAAAGTCTTTTACGTAGCTTCTGTCTGGTTCTAATCTCACAAAGAGCTGTGGATACACTACACTGATTACGACAGCGTTTCTTAAACTGTGGGGCGTGCCCCCCCCCCCTGAGGGGGCATGATAACTCTACGACGGGGGACGTACGAACTCTACGTACGAGCATATTGACAAGTCGAAAACAAAAGAATTTAATTTACTGAATTTAATTTTAATTTACTGAACATAAACAAAGAAAATACATTCTGACATAAAAAAAAATAAAATACACATATACACTGATGTAATACACTTATAAATGTATCAGTACTGCAAAATGCATTTAATAATTAATTTAAATTTTGTTAGTTAAGAACAAGTATAATATTTACCAGTGACTCCATGGGCTTGTCGTATATAAAATTAGAAACAAAAATTAACACTCATCTTGATAATTCTTACACTTTATAATTAATACCTTAACTGCCGACTAAAAGTTACCCGATTCACTCCCCAATGCCATCGTTTTCCACGTAGGCGTTTGTATGTGATGTATGAGGAGGGAGAAAAGAGAAATAAACGAGCAAATCTCTTTTGTAATAAGTAATACCTTCGTAAACATTGTCAAAGTCTTTTTATTGCATTCCAAAGCCTTCGGAATAATTTTGTGGATTGCACTGCAGAGAGAGAAAAGATCGTAATTTGGAAAGACGTATATATACGTCCGGGAGAATCAATGCTTTAGCTAAGCGAGATGTTTATATACGCCGGAGGTACTTAAGAGGTTAAAGTAGTATTGTAGCCTTTTAGCGTAAAAGTATAGTATTACTGAATTCAATACATTGTTATTGTATAGAGTGGGGCGCAATAAAAATTATGATTGAATATTGGGTCGCAAGTTTTGAAAGTCTGAGAAGCACTGGATTACGATAAGGCTATTTTATCAAGAATGCTCGTTCTTGAAATGAAAGTTGCATAGTCACAGGAGATGTCTTACTTCAGCAGGGATTAAAATTTATCGGAGCTTCCTACTTGTTTTATAGCCCATGTTACTAATGCTATCGTTGCATAATATAGAAATTTGCAAACAGTATTGATACCCGTGTTTTATGTAAATAACCAGTTTGTTTACAATAGTTTCATAAATACTCCTATCGGTAATTTTGAAAAATAATATTTTCTTCTCGTGAAATCTTACTTCACATATCATAATTGGTCTCCGTACCAAATTTGGTGCCATTTTGATTGCTGAATCAATCTACAGATGCTTCTGAATAGAGTTCAGTTGGGGAAAAAAGCACCCTGTAAATTAATATTCTGCTGGTCCTCTATATCTCCAAATTCAAATTTTAAAGATCCAATTTGTGTCTAAGCCTTTTCTTTTCGTTTCAATTTCAAATCCACTTCAAAGCGTTGAAAAGTTTGAAATTGATTTTAAATTATTTTTTAAGAAATAAAACTCTTAAATAACAATAACACATTTAAAGAAATATTAATTGTTCTTTTTAAAGAAATAATATTAATACATTTGAAGAAATAATATAGTAATACTTTTCATAGATATAACTCTGAATTTCTTTTTCAAAAAGTCACACTTTCTGAAAGAACACTTATTATATTAGTAGAAATCCTTTTTAAACTTTTTTTGAAATCGAATCAGTCTTCCTTTGACTTGCGCGAAATTTCAATTACAAATCACGGAAGTGTATTTTGTCTTTCATTGGAATACGAGAGGAAATCTCAAGAAACAATAGATACGAAAAGATTCAGAAAAGTTTACATTTCGCTGGAATTGACTTAACATTTTTGTCTTTTTAAGTAATATGTACTCCTTAGGAAATCATGAAAATCAACATTGTGATATGTAGTTTAATTATTCAGTCTATTTAAGCGGAAGAAACCATTTTTATTTACAGAATTAATTAAAAGCTGGAAGTTTAGAAAATCTTTGAAATTTTGTCTGTGAGGTCTGTCTTGAAATTTTGTCTGTCTATTTCAAAAATTGAGCTGTTCTTTGAAGAAGGGGTTTTTTTTTAAATCACCAAAACGTTAACATTTTTTTAAGTTTGCTCAGTTACAGTATAATGAATAAGGAAACTATTCAGTATTTATTATTCGTATTTCTGCTATAATATCAAAAACGAAGAGTACAGCTACTGTATTAGTTACAACTTCTTTTATAAAAATGTGCATGAAATAAATATATTTCGTTTATTAATTAAGACATATCTTAACAATACAAAATGACAAAAAAAATTAAATAAGTAACATTATTAGTTAATTATATTTTTTTTCTTACGATTTATATTGATGCAATTTGTAATATAATTCGTTATGGTTTATAAATGTTTTGTGCTTCATATAGTTTGTATTCTTTTTCTCTAAACCAAACTACATTTTTTTCCTATTCCCTCTGTTTTATTATACACTTGTAACGAGAAAATTTCGCAAAATTTTCCTCTTGAGCGTAATCTGGAGTTTTATTTTATGTTATTACAGACTTTAACTACAAGAAGAGGAAACATGATGTTAGATTGATCATATATAGCAAATTGAAAAGGAAGTTTAGTGAAAGTAAGACACTAACAAAATATGTACAGCTTATTTGTAAAAAGAAAACTAGCCAACGCACAAACCTCGGAGCTTATTTTAAGTGTTACATTTAAAGTGAGACTCTCGCGATTTTTTTTTGGTAAAAAATGAAGTCTTTACTAGGGTTTATTCAATTCCTACTATTAGCTCACTCTCTCTAAATAAATTTTGTTCAATCTTATTATCGTTAATAAAAAAGCATTCTAAAGCACTCAATTGAGCTGAAACTTTATATGCACACTTATTTTGGATGGCGATACAGTAATTTAAATATAAATTAAAAAATAATTTGATTAAAACTAATTGTTCAGAGAATTACAAATACAGCCACTTGCATCATTTTTGGCGACATAGCAACCATTTTGGCGACGTGTCAAAACATGAAAAGGATTTTTTCTCACATTTTAAAGCACTGATTTGAGCTGAAATTTTCTATACACTATTGATTTGAATAACAATACGATAATTTAATTATAATTAATTACAATTATTGACTGAAAATTATTATTTAAAGAATTACAGATACGTTTGCTTCATTTTTAGCGACTTGGGTCAAAACTTTAAAAGATGAATAATTAATAAAAATCAATTGGCACTAAATGCTGTGATTCTGTTATATGTATATACATATTTATATTAATAGTAAGTATTAAATAAAAAGTAGCTAAAATAATTTTTTTGTTGATCTAAGTAGTAATTGACTTAAATTTTTTTTATATTACTTTTTTTTAGTAAATTACATTTCGTTAATATATTTAACGGTATAGGTGAGTGTGTGGAGAATATTTCTCATTATAAGCTAAAGCTACTTAATTAATGAATATAATTATGTCTAGTTTCAGCTATTTGTTATGGTTATGAAACCAATAATCATGACGAATTCTATTGGAGATATTCAAGGAACGGAATCTTCAGAATTACCAACAAAGAGTCTTCAGAGCTACAATTACATATTGAAATATGTTTTTGGGTACAGTTTAATTTATCTTTCGTGGCTTATACTGAGAAACCGTAGAAACTTAACAAGGAACGAACAGTGCCAATCAAATTGCCTACAAGGACGAAAAGTGTCCTGCATAAAACGTTTCTTAAAATGCTATTTCCTTTTGAACTTTTCTTAAAATCTGAGAGAAACAGTTTTTTCTGTATTTATTTTACAAATTTTCTCTTTTTTCGTTGACATGCCATATATCACCAAAATCACTTCGCTCAGAAAAATAACATGAAACTCAATTTTTTATCGGTTAAAGGGATGAAACAGCGGAATGTCTGCGTAATTATCGCATTATTGGAGCTGATTATATTTGGCAATAATTTACATCTTTGCATCACCGGATAGAGAACTATTATACTAAGAGCTCTTAAAGCGTTTATTTTGTAGTGAAATTTCATGTAATAAGGGGAATTTTGAATTACGTAAATCCGCAATGCTTTAACTTATGTTTTCTATCGTATTGAACATAATTTTCTGATGTAAATTTTTAAGCTTAAAAATGTCTAGACATTTAAATCTGAAGTCATTTAAAAATACTTCTAAAAGGAAAATTTTAAGCTTTCAGTAAATACATATTTTCTGAGACTGAAATGAAAAGAGTCAACATATTTCGGATTCACCAGGCTTTATAGGCTATAAAATGAAGAAAGAAATAGGTTGAAAAAACACAAAAATAGAGACCAAGAGAAATAAAGATAATGCAAAAAAATGTATGTAGAAAAATTTTCCAAATATAAAATCAATTTCGTGTAAGAAAAGTATATTCAATTGGATTTTGTAGAGATAATAAAAGTATGAAAATTTATTCAAAGGGAGCAAATTGCGCCCATGTTAAACGTGTATTTGAAACCAATATAGCTTGTAAAGTAAGGTAAATGCGTATAAGTGTATTTAAAATAAATGTAAGTGTGTTAATTTAATAGTCGATTTATGTAGGGAACATCCGTGCATCAATCAATAAAAAAGTATGCGTATATTGTGTACCTTGATACAGAATCAGAAAGAGTGCACGATCGGTGTCCAGTAATATGGATTTTTATTTCTTGTCATACAATGGACTAAATTCATGACGGTCACATGATAATATAAACACGTGTTCTACATTGAATTCAAAACGGACAATAAATTATATATAGCTCGTACTTTTTATTCTATTTGTAAAACTTAGGTAAAATTTCAAATTGCATAATTAGGTAAAGATGCTCAAGAGTTATAAGAAGAAATTTCTGCAAAAAGATTTTAAAATTAAACAAAAAATAGTCTTGTTTTATACATGTACTTTTAAATAAAGTGACAAATATTAATTTTTTTAGAAAATTATCTGTAAAAAGCGTATTTTGGCAACAACGAAGTGCACGAACTCATTTGCTGAAAATAGATCATTGCATTTATCGTGACTATGACGTCACATGTTCTTTTGAACTTGATTGGCTGAAAACACGTGGTTTAAAATTATCATGTGATTATGACGTCACATGAATTTAGTCCATTGCCACAGCTCACCTTCCAATCGCGATAGTGGTAGAGCATACAAACGACATCCAACCACACCTCAAACATGCTTGATTGATCCAATTGTGACCAGGACAGAATATGTCGCATAGAAAGTTGGCTGATGCGTGTAGTAGGCGGTTGCAATGTTATTCTGATACTAAGGATTATAAGGCAATCTCTACACACACGGAAAAACGGGCGTTTCACTACCTCCAACTTGACATGCACGTTCGTCAGGACATCATAATACTTTGAATATGTAACAGATGTCCTCCAGTATGGTTTCCGAAAGCACCGCATGACGTATTATCCAGCGGTGGGCCATTTATCAGAAATTTTTCAACAAATGATGCGGTTCTCGTAATAATATGCAAATTAAAAAACGTATCATGCACTACGCACTCGTGATAACAATATTAGAAGAACATGGTTCCTGTTTTTTTTACTTCTGAGAGAGCGGATCAGAGGTTCATTAAAGATGACCTGACCATGGTGAATTAAAAGTTGTAGAAGAGGCTTTTTAGGCGGCCATTTCTTGTTCGTGAATGCATTTATTCACGCATTCTGACTTGACTACTTCCGTACAGCAATTTCAAACTTGTAACACTTCCTTTAAACAGCAATTTTTGCTACATTCGTTGCATCATGGATAGTTTCGTAGTTGTGAGCAAAGTTTGGACATGCAAACTAACCTGTGATTCACAACCACAATATCCGTCGTAAAATGGCATATCTGCGGGATCTGCAGCTGTTTGTGGTGGTCTGTCATTCGCTGCAATTAAACATAACCCCAAGGGAAATACAAATTCACCACGGCTTCTCTGACAGAGATCTAATGTCTTCCATACCAAACGTCATTGTAGAACTTCTTCTTCAAAGATTTTTTTTTTTAGTATTACATCTTTAATTTTATTTGTATTATATTTCATGTGAGAATGATTTTTTGTAATGTAAGTTTATTTCCGTTAATTCCGGGTTTTTGTTTTCGAATGAATTCTGTATTGGTAATTCTTTTGAAAATCTCGCTTCACAGCTTGGGTAAACATGATTTCCATTTGACTAGAGAGTAATATTCAGATTAAGTGATTTAAAAATTGTCGACTCATTTTTTATTGAATGAGCTATAAAAAATTTATTTTATATTTATTCGTTAATTTTTTCAGTATGTATCCTGTTTTCTATTGAAATTATTGATCCTCATTACCTTAGCTTAGATGGAAAAAAAATTTATTTTTTTTAACACAAATTCGTTCCCACACTTCGTTTGTAAGCAAAAACTGTGATATAGAAGGGAAATTTTTATCGGATAGTTGTTTCAAAAGTAGTTTATATGTTAAATAACTACTTCGAAACCCGTAATGCATTTCTATTTCGCTTGGAAACAAATTTTTAAAAAAAAGGAAAAACATGATTATATGAGGAGACTGAAAATTTGTTTTTCTCTCTACTTTCCAATTTTGTCACAAAACAATTTTTTTTATAATGCACAAAGTTTTATAAAAAAAAAAAAAATTCTAGAAACCAAGAGAGTATTTTTTTATATTATTTTTCGATCAAATAAAATAATTAAAAGATCTACTAAAAAAGGTGCCCTTTTTAAATTAGACAATGACTACAGCATGGGCCTCCTATACTCGGATAGTGTCATGGATGTTGCCACGCCAGTGATTCACGCCTTTGGCAATATTTGACTATATCTTTATTTTGTGAAATACATCTTTACACTCTGTAATATACGACAACATCAACAACAACAATTAAAAGATAGTTTTCTTTCCTTCAATATACTCTAAAAATAATTTTCATTATTGAAAAATACTGGCGTGAATTATAGTATAAACTTGAAATGGTATTAGCTCACCACTTTAATGGTATCTGGATCAAAAGATAGTTATAAGGTTAATTAAAACACTTATGTTTTACAAAATATTGAAAATTGAGTCAGAATAAGAAAAAAAAATCAATAAACCTCCAAGTCACAGATACTGAAAAATGTTATCTTAGGCAAACGCCAACCCCGGTTCTTGTCAATATGACATCCCAAAGAACACAACTACCTCTAGCGGAAATCGAAAAGTCATTTAGAGCGGAAATTTTAATTGCCATAAAGTAGAGAACGCAGTTGCTTAGAATATCAGAAATACGTGGACCAATTCCGAAAAATAAATATTTTTTATAGCGATGACTCATACAAAAATTAATTCCGGAAATGAATCAAGGTAAATCTAATTTCCCAGAGAAAGTCTGTAATCGAAAGCTCTTGTTGAAGTGGACAGAACAGTTATAACTATTCATCCAAATGCTTACCACGATAACTTTAGAGATTATATATATATATATAAAGAAAATATTTCAGTAGGAAAAAAGTGAGGATGCAATTATTTTGCAATTTCTTGTGAAGTGCTTCCTCGGTAAGAAGGAGATGGAATTAATTTCCGTCACTTTTTCTGAAGTTCATTAAATTATATTCTGAAAAATATTCTCTAAGAAAAATAGTATTGATAAAAGTCTGTTCGTTGATTTACGAAATTCAATTTATGGAAGGAAAAAAAATTAAATTAAATTAAAACACACGCATAAGATTAAAAATGAGTTTAAAAAAACATTTTCGAGAAATCTATTCTTTGATTAATTTTCTTGTACCTTTTATCGCAATCAGTCTAAAAAGTTTAAAATTGAAAGACTTTGAATTTGTAAAGCAAAGTCTTTATATTTATTATAATCTACATAATATGAATCTATTTGATATGTAACTTTAAAAAAGTAGACTCCATGAAAAGAAGTTATTTCTTCTTTAGGAACACGACTTTCTGTCTGACTCCTCTTTTTCAAAAAATTGAGATATGAGGATTATTTGTAATTCTTAGATTTATTTAGTATATTTAAAAAAAATTGCTAAAATTAAAAAGAGAAAAAAATATTACTATTAAAATTAGAGAAAGTTGGTTTAAATTTATAAAAAATGGCGCATACATTTAAAATATTTGATGTGTTACATAATTGTTCATTTGAATTGATCTTCAGCATAAGAGATACTTCAATTTGTTACACAAATATATCACTTTATCTTAGATATTATATGAAAAGCTATGATTCTCTACATTATTTTTCACAAAAGAAAAATAATCATTACTTTGAAATCGTGAAACTTTGCAACATTAATTACTTTAAATACCGTCCTTTCATTTACATAATATATCAGTGTATATACAACGTAAATAAAAAATGTTCAAATGCGGGAAATTTCTGTGATAATAAATTTGGGAAGCGGAAAAGTTATTTCCTTCTTTGTAATTGATTCGCATTCAAGGAAATGCTAAGTAATTACCTCATCTTGTTTGAATTTTAATCTAATTTATTTAAGCAGGAAAAATTGCATTTTCTTTCATTTCTTTTTAAATGAAAAGTGCAACCATTTATTTTTTTTATTATGGGTGATATTTAAATAAAGAATAGAGCCTAATATTTAAATATCAACATTTTTCATATGGAGTTTTTGTTTATTGTTATTCAGCTTTTTTTATACCAAATAATTTAAAATTACAAGACGTCGTAAACATAAAAATATTACATTTATTCGAATCCATGACACTGTTAATTCTAAGCCGCACCTTCTCAAATAGTTTTTGAGAAAAATGTAAAATAGTTTAAAATGTGTGTTTGATTTATCGATATCCACTTTAATGGAATATTGATAACTTTTAAGTGAAAATTAATAATCAGTCAATAGTTAGTAATTTTAAAAGGTAACAAACTTTTAAATACATACATGAACATGTAATTGTTCTACTTGCCCCGTTAAACGAATTTATTTTTCCTTCAGTTCTAAGCTGCATCCGATTTTCAGTACCATTATCATCGATAAATAGTACGGCTTAGATTCGGGTAAATATTTTATTCAGAATCTCTGAAATTAAGAATAATTTAAAAAATATTTTTATGTGAGTGGTTTAAACAAGTCATTCGCTTAGAGAAAATGAAGCAAATGCCAGTGAATAATCAAGTATGTGAAAATTGTTCCTTTTCTGGCAAAACTTGTATCATATAACGTATTAAATGCAAATTAGAATAAAAATGAATAAATCTAAATTAAATATCAAATTTTCTCATAAAATAAATTTTGTATAAATCTATTGACCTTTACTTAAAATACTTTTGGGGATTTGTTCAACTTCTAATGCAAAGTTCTGTTTGAAAAACTGTAAAATAATGAAGAGCTGGAAGCAATATGATAAAACTTCCATCTGGGGATTGATAATAAAACTAATTGAATTTATTGAGTTAAAATAGTTTTAATATTTTTCAAACTACTACAAAAGTTATTTTTTTATTTCAATATCTTTTCATAGAATACCTTTTGGAAATTTTGTAGTTTTTTTTCGTTTTAAATGCTTTATTTTTAGTTGTTTTATTTTAACTTTCTTACTGTCTAGAGATCAATAGAAGCTTACGTCCTGAAAAGTTGATGATTGCTATATTAGCCCTGGTAATTTAAAATTTCAAATTCTAATCTTCTTTTAGGATTCTTTGAAAATTACTTGAATTTTAATTAAGTTCTTAACTGATAACTTCAAAATTTGAAAGAAAAAATGCACAAAACATTTTTCCCTTTGTGCCAGAGCTTATCTTTATTTTCAATGGTATTTGAAAAGTTTACTTCAACAGTGCGGATTTCAAATTTATTTTTTTTCCGTCTAATACCTTTTTTCTAAGCATTATTAGGTAATTTCTTACGAACACTTTTTTGCTTAAGTTTACTGTTGTTTGTCATTGATGTGTCAAATTTAGAATCTTAAACCCTCAAAAAACTTTTATACATCTGAAAATAACGTATTTAAAAAGTCCTTTGAAATACCTTAAAGGTTCCTCTTCTGATTAGGTTTAAAAATAGAACATAGGTCAAAAGAAGGTGACAAGAAACGGGGAGAGGAAGGAAAATTTTCCATGAAAAAATAAAAAAATGAGTGAAACTTGCATGGGATCGAAAAAGAAAATGCAACTCCGCGCTATGCAGGTATTATATCTTTCATGTATGTAAAACAAGGTGTATACAAATCTGCTTAAAAAACTTTAAGTAAAAAATATTTCTTTAAGCATAAAGTACTAATTTAAATCTAAGATGTATGTCTTCATATTCAAATTACTTAGGTGGTGTTGAAGTGAGGAGAGTGGTTTGCTGACCCAGGTGTCGTTCTTGACCCTTAAGAGCGATTCAAAATTAGGAAGTCCGTCGCAAATAGTCCTCGTGTTGTCTTGAGAGTGGTATTAATAAACAATCGCACAGTATATTGAGTTTTAATTACTGTATAGATTAAATTTACATCTTTAAGAAAATTTACGAAGTGAAGGGGAAATCAATCGAATGTGAGAGGTGAACCACTTCTGCGTATCGTAGTTATTAATGTTTGCAAAGTGAACCTCAAAGAAACATCAGGAAAAATACTTTTTCGCCCAAAAAATTAACAGAAACACAAAGCCTAACAGATTATTAAGCCCCAGAACTATTCACAGAGGAAATTAGAACAAATCAGAATTTACAAGTTCGAGGCTCCTTTTTATATGAAGTTAAGCCAGTGCTATATATAAATGAGTTATTCTCATTACACAGTGTACTTACCACTCACTTACTCAATCTAAAATCTGAAACATTTTCCTCCGTTTAATTTACAATTTATTTTGCGCATTACAAACCTATATCTATTTACAAAGCAAACTTTATACTTTTGTGGTATTTACTATATACGGATCCTTGTTTATAATGAATTTAATAGAAAGTAATATGTACACACAATTCTAGGATTCATCATCATATATAAATATAGATTTTTATCCATTCTACAATTCATTTTTTTTCAAATTGTAGTATTTACATATTATGTCATAAGTTTTATGTAGAGAAATGTCAAACGAATTAAAACGTATCAATGCCCTACGTTTCAATTATGTGCAATAAACGATGGTAAATACATTTTCTCCGAAAATAATTTAAAAAACAGAAGTTACTTTATATAATAAGCTAAATGATAGTTTTCTCTCTGAAATTAATCACAACCTCAAAAAAATATTTTAACATAACATCCTAGAAATAAAAGCCTTGCAAAGAGTTAAGAAAAAGCGGATATCAAAGAGTTGAAATAAAGGATCCTATTATTTTATGCATTTCTTTTTAGTACTAAGTTATAATGAATTTACATCCCTACTACCCTGTGACCCAGCTAAAGGTGTGGAATGAACTAAATGATCATACTAGATAGTGAATTCCAATTATTTTTTTATCACTATAAACACTCAAACACAAATAACACCAAGAATAACGTGACTCAAATCAGTAATAGAATGGGAGAGATACGAGATTTGTGTTTAGGAAGAATAAGTTCAATCATGCAGATCTTCCTCTAATATTACTTTACATGGAGCTTAAATATTTAATGCCCTCACTACTACTATAACATTCTAATGATTAATCTAAGATGAAATGACAATACCTGACTTAAGACAGTCTTCCAATCAACTGCAATTAGACTTTAACGCTTCTTCGTTAGCTTAGCTTATCACTTTTGTGTAATCTAACTTCTGGATTCTTACTTTGTTTACGTCTACACTTCACTGCAACTTCAATTCACTTCTAATCTACTCACAATTCTCTAACTCTCAAACTCGCGAATAAAGAATATATATATATATTAAACTTAATTTGCGTATCATGTTTTCTGCCTTTCGAAGACGATTGGTTGAAAATGCTGGCCCAAAAGAATTCCCCAGAGGGTTAGTGGAAGGACGCGTATAGATCCGTCACAAAGTTTACTCCACTACTTGCAAGAACAACCTCTGTAATTCTCCTACAAAGATGATAATTGGTCTATGTACTAAAAACACCATTATGGGGTATTGTTGAATAAAAATTACTAAAAGAGACATATATCTCGGAACTTGAAGGATATATGTGTTTTTCAAACTCACTATTATGTTCGTTGAACAAACTCTCTCCAAAATGTAGTGGAAATTGAATCACATTAGATTCATGAAAGATCGTTTCGTTCTGAGAGAATAACAGATAAAAGCGTGATGATGACGAATTAACAGTTCAATGTAAAATTAGATCGTAATAATTTGAATTTTTTATTTACATTGCTATCTGAAGCACCGAGAAGGTTATTAGTGATGGATCTCAAAGTTTTAAGCGATGGTGAAGTGAAAAGGACGACACTTACCTTCCACCCCCTCTCCAAACATCCAATACGGAAGAGGGCCGGTTTTATTGCCTCGACAAATTTAATTTGCACCCCATCTACACGGCAGGTCATCAGGGGCACAAGAACCCGTACCCTTTATTCGACAATGCAGCCATAGGTTCACGACAATGACTACTTGACTACTGAAGTCATAAGTGAGGTCATAGACACTTCATTCAGTAGGAGTGATATGTACAAGCCATATTAAGTTAACCTAGACAATTACACCTCCTACCGTGGTTTGCATAACCTCTGTTGACACGAGGAAGGAAAAGTTTATCACAATATTCTGACGATTATTTATACGTGGAAACTCAAATGTTTCTTTTTTTTTTTGCCCCTCAAATGTATATTTCCAATTGTTTACCGTACATTAATGTGGCATATTTGGAAATCATAGTTGTAGTCATTCCGCTTTTATTTTTAACAGTGGAATTTGAGGTAGCATTTAGCTAATAATGCTAATATGTGTCAATCACTGATGATCACTCCTTAACCCCTTCAGTACCTGTGAACGGAGAAAGAAGCATTTTCTCATGCCCACGTGTTCCAAGAGTATACGCCCGATCGGGACTGGGCGAATTACTCTGCTAAGCCTACTTCCATTTAAAAATTCATGTAAAATCTTAAATGCAATCAAATACGCTAAAATCTGTATTTTACTATAATTGATAATATCTGAATGTATAGTAGAAACATTTTCGCTATATTTAAAAAAGCAATTGCGAATTTTAAAGAACATGTTTTTATTTTAATAAAAAAAGGACTCTTTTTCACTCTTTCGCCATGACGATTAAAATAAAATAGACGAAAAACTTACAAAATACTATCTGGCAAATTTCAAACGATAAATTGACTCTGACAAAAATTTTATGCGTTTCTAACTTATACAAATCTTTTAAATAATAGCTAATTCATTGTTTTTATTTTTAATTAACCCTTATAATGATTCTGATTTAGTTGTATCACTTTAGTGTTATGTTTTCTATTCTTATGGTTGTGGCAATTATAAATGCGATTTCAACAAAAAATGATCGTTTGTCCTTTCTGAGTCATCGCGTTTGTTGTATGAAGATCTGCTTGTAAATGATTTTTAGTATCAAAACTATTGATTTAAATAGGAACCACAAATTAAATAAATACAGGAACTTTTATTATGAATATCTGATGCCCAATAAAATAATAAGCTTTCTTTCTTTTTCCAAACTAGTCAAAATATAAACAGAAATCCAGAGCTCAATATACCTCAAACCCTTAAATGAACTGATTCTCTCGAAAAATCTAACATGTGCAATTCCTTACATTAAAACATATTTCCGATCTAATTAAAAAAAAACTGGGAGCCAAAAGCACATATTGAATTTCAAAGTTTTGT
Organism: Trichonephila clavata; assembly: GCA_019973975.1. NCBI lineage: Eukaryota > Metazoa > Arthropoda > Arachnida > Araneae > Nephilidae > Trichonephila > Trichonephila clavata. The sequence goes on along the minus strand of BMAO01016903.1, from coordinate 107,787 downwards.
GAAACATTATTCGAAAAAAAAGACGGGTTAAAAAGACATTGGATGTGTTTCATCGATTAAAATTATCCTCATTTATATTTCAAAAGATTATACCCAGTTTTTCTTCTTTTGAAGTGTTTTAGGTACATCAATCATGGCAATATGTTTCAAACAGTTTGAAAATATACAAATAACTATTTACATAATATCATGATCAATGGTGTTTAGTCCTTACCCAAAATACTTTAGAACCCGAGACTTAAGGGAAGTTTAACCATTTTGGGGGTACATTTCATCTTATAAAAAAGCAACAAGAAATTCAAAAGTAAAAGAAATATTTAACTCAGAAATGTGCTTAAAAATATCTTATATGCCTAAAACTTACTATACAAAAAATAATTATAAAAAAAAATCCTAAAATTTACATACATCTACTTTTTAATCGTGTAAATTATCATTATTATTATACTCGAAAGATTTAATTGCAAACCAAAAATTACATCTTTCTTTAGATTTCAAGGAAAGATTTTATTTCTGAAAATTACTGTAAGTCTCTCTATTGGATGAAACTTATATTGACTTAAGTAATTACCACAATATTACATCAGATATTCTTTGTAAACATGGCCAGTGTGCTTCATAGTTTTGAGCCAAGAAACGATTTCGAGATTTACAACTAAAATAAGGCCCACAAATTTAGCATTCATATCATGTCAACATAGACTCCAACAGGTTTCAAGCGAGTAACATCACTGCATGGAAGTAAAAGACCAAATCCATGCTCATTATGTTATGAGTCTGTTTCAGTTTCTGTGATGATTGCCCCCTTTCTGTCTTCTTTTTTCGAAACCAAATATTTTTAAGGGTGTTTTAATACTCTATTCATTTTTTTAACTACGTTCCATCTGAGCCTTTTGAAGGTCAGGACTCTTACGCTATTAATGTCTGTAAGTAATACATGTTTCAAAATATTACTGAACATCTGGATAATATTATCATCTACTTTATAATTTAAAAATTTCTTAGAATTTCAGCACAAAGCTGCAACAACTCAGTGCATAGGAGTGCACGAAGGTTTTTTTTAGAAGGAACAGTAAAAATCTCTACTTAATTTGTCACTTTACAATACTTGCGTTTTTTTTTTTCATGTAAAGTTTAATGAGTTTGATTAAATTAAAGCTCCACAAAAGAAATGAAACTGTAAATATGTATAAAATAGAGTCACTTCCATGCTATTTTCCTTATAATAAAAAGTTAGAGGCATAAAATTTTTAAATTACATAAAAGTTATATTTTTTACCTTTTTTGATGATTACCTATAGTTAGTGCTAGGGTACATTTGTTCTGTGTGTTCCAAAGTAAATCATTCAATGAGATTGATTGCTGCTAAAATTTGTTGATATCCCTGCTTCAATGATCTAAATCTAGAATAAGATACATAAAGCTTTTATTTATTATTTATTTTAAGAATTTTTTATAAAAAATTTTTTAAGGAAAAATGTACACATGTTAACAAAAAAAAAATGAAAATTCATTTTCATGTGCAATAATGAAATAAATTTCTTTCGAAAAGATTACTTCATTAAACAATAGGAAACCTTGAAATTACTTAAGTAAATTTTATTTCCTCAAAGTATTTTTATGAAACTAAATTTTAAATGAACGATTATACACTGCTGGCCACCGTAAACGCAACACCCTGAAGGAAGCATGCAAATAACATGAAATTTACAACATGCATTAGCGGAGGTGAGATATGCAAATGATTAGAATTTCAGCGCAGACACACATCGTGCACGCCTGTGGCGCCACATCAAAGCGCTATTTAAGGCTTGGAGATTTCGTCGATTTCAAGTTCAGCAATTGTGTTTTTCTTGTGGTTTTTTTTCAAAAAAACGATCAGTTATGTCTCGTAGAAAACAGCGATCAGCTTTTGATCAAGTATCCGAGTTCGACAGAGGAAGGGTAGTGGCCTACCCAGATTGTGGATTATCTTTCAGGGAAATCGGTAGTCGTGTTGGACGAAACCAAACAACTGTAAAGCGGGTATGTGACCTTTGGAGGCAGGAGGGTACGACGGACCAACGTGGTCGATCGCATCCACCTCAGTGCACCACTTCACGTGAGGACAGGCAAATTGTGCGCATGGCAGTGAAGGATCGCTCAGTCACAGCACATTGAGTCTGTAACGCATCATTCAGTGTCTGCGCGTACCATTCGACGCCGTTTACAGCAGAGTGGTCTGTCCGCAAGACGTCCATTGCTTGGTCTACCCTTGATGCAGAACCACAGACGATGAAAGAAGGATGTGTGCGGCAGAATGGAATGAAGTTGTCTTTATTGACGAGTCCGCATCTGTCTGCAACACCACGATGGTCGGATTCGAGTCTGGAGACACCGTGGAGAGAGGATGCTGAACAGCGGCATTATGCACCACCATACTGGTCCTGCACCGGGTATTATGGTATGGGGCGGTATTGGATATCACTCTCACACTCCTTTAGTACGCATTGTAGGTACTTTAAACAGCCAGCGCTACATCTCCGAGTTGTTGGAGCCAGTTGTCCTTCCTTGCCTTCAGGGCTTGGCCACAGCCATATTTCAACAGAATAATGCGCTACCACACGTAGAACGCATTCTCCAAAGGTTCTTCGTGAATCACCAGATTGAGTTGCTTCCCTGGCCGTCTCGCTCTCCGGATTTTTCGCCGATGGAAAACATGTGATCCATGGTTGCTCAACGATTGACCCAGATTACACCCCGGCTGCCACACCAGATCAACTTTGGCAACGTGTGGAAACTGCTTGGTCTGCTGTACCTCAAGAACACATCCAAAGTCTCTTTGAATTATTGCCGAGGCGTGCCGCAGCGGTGATCTCCAAAAATGGTGGCTACTCTGGCTACTGATTCTGGCAGGAACCACACTTCACAGAAGTCTATAAAGTTAATCATTTGATACTTGATCAACATGTTATCTACAAAATAAATTTTGTTGTGCTATCTCTTGTTTTTCTTGGTGTTGCATTTACGGTGGACAACAGTGTATATTGATGTCACACTTTAAGGCAACACAAAGTCTATTGACGAATAATCTGGTAATTTTGGACCTTAATCCAATAACGACACTTGGGCTGTTTCACGCTCTCCAAACTTCCACGCCAAGTCAACGTGAGGACTGTAAGCCTCTACAAAAGATTGAACGTATATCAGTTCAACACGACTAGCCTTTAATATTAAACTGAAACCCATGTTTTACTGGAAACAACGCCGGTTGTGAGATAGCGTCTTTAATTATTCGGCTATACAGTAGTCGTATATATTAAATTTTGCAAGATTTACCTTATAGATAAATAAATATTTGCTTCGAAAACGTAAGGCAAATTTATTATTAATACAATATACATATTTTTAATTATTAATACAAAAATAAATTGTATGAAAAGTTTTGAAGCGAATTGTTTATTTTTCCCTTATGAATTTAAGCATTTTTAGATAATTTTGTTCATCTTACTGAATGATAAGCATCAATCTTATAATATGAGCTAAAAGTCTATTTAATGTTTCATTATAATAAATTTTTACGTTAAAAGACACAAAAATGAAATTCCACGTTAATACCTTATTTACTGAAATGAAACATTAATCGATAACTTGTTCTTTTTTTGTTGCAATCATCTCTAAAGTAATTCTAATGATGCTGAATGCCTAACGAACAAAGTTCGTCTTTCTCATGCCTTTGCACAGAAGTGGTGTTTGGTTATAATCAAAAGTTACAAGTTTGCGTGACGAAAGTAATTCAGAGTTCGTGTTTTCTTCTTCAACATAGAAAAGGAAAAAGCTCATTGGATTGTATTTTTTCGGCGTAAATCTTTTCAATCTGTGAAAATTAAAATTCTATGGATATTTATAAAATAAATTAAAGAGAGTTTATAACCATTAATATAAAATAAAGGAAACATTTTTTTAAATAAATCTTTGGAGAATTGTTCCAGTTCTTAAGAAAAATTCAATCTACATCAGAATAGAAAAAAGGAAAAAATTTTGAATGTACTTAATTTGATTTTGAATTCTGATTTAATGTTTTGCCTCCAGAGGTGGAAACAACAAACGTATTTGATTATTTAAAAGATGAAGGAGGAAATAATACTTTTAAAATTATTTTTACTAATAAAAAACATCTAGCTTTTATGTCTGAAATTGATTTTACTTCGTTTAATTTTGTAGAGACCCGATTATTTGGCTCGTTTTGTTAGGAAAAAAAATATTTTTTTAGAAAAAAACAATCTAAATTAAATTTTAAAACATTTCAAATAAGACTGATTCCTTATAAGAGCGAAAAATAATGAATAAATTTTTAATCAAAATAAATGCATAATTGTAGAGCAATATTTATTTCTAACTAAACAAAAGTAATTTTGAGCTTTCATTACAGATTTTAAAAATTTTGTTTATAACATATAATTTATGTTCATTGAACATGAAACACTTTTTTCTGTCAAAACTCATGAAAAACATTTTAATTTGGGCATTTTCAAAAACATTTGTATAAGGATTCATATAATATTTTTTTTTGTTTTTAAAAAACCAACTGGTGGTTGAATTAAAACAATTGTTATCTAACACTTTTTGCAATACCTAATATACCTAATGTTATATGCAGTAATTTATTTTTTTGACATAATTAATAAAATTTCCTTCGATGAAATCAATTTTTCGAATTCAGTAAAAATTCTGATCACTTCACTTATTTGTTTATATTACTTATTAAAATAAATAATCATAGAAATAGCACCAGTTTGTAGATGACGGCAACAGGTATGCTCCTTTTTTCGCCTTATTGTATGTCCGCAAAGCACTGACATTTAAGACGTTACACAGATTATTTGTGGCTCAAAGAGACAATGAGACACAGTTTTTTCCAGGAAATTATTCTATATCTGAAAACTGGTATATTAAATAGCGGAGTGAAGCACCTGACCAGGAATAAAATTTTCACTAGCTTCTGAAACCTGGTAAAATCTGATTAATCAGGATGCCGATTCATTAAATACGTGCAAATAGATAAGGAAAATTTGATGGAAAAAATAACAGTCTCTCAAAAATAAATATATAAATAATAATACTTGTTATGTATTTAAAAAACTGTAATCTATAGTAATTTTAATATAATTTGTCAAACATATCATTTGCTTCAATTGGGCTTGAATTTCTTAAGATTTTGAATTTGACCTACAACAGTCTTAGGTAAGTTCTAATTCCAGCTGTTCATGTGTTAATCCCTTTAGTTATTACATTAATCGTTTCGAAGATGAGATTTTTTGTTTTGTGTAAATTGCGTGTGATTTAATACTTCCGTTATTTTCAATCATTTTAGTTCAAGTATTATAACTTTAACAAAATGTAATGTTATTTGAACAACGGAAAATATACAATAATTACTTTGTTGTTTAGACGGGATCTTTTCTGAACTATTGCAGAAATATTTCAAGTGTCCCTTTCTATACATACCAAAACACGTCTGGTGTCACACTCTATAAACTGAATCGGAATTTACCAATAAGCAGCACTTGACTCCAAATCCTTCGCATCCATTTTCGATGTTCAGTGGTCCACTTTCTTCCGCCGTAATGGTGTTTTGATCAACGAAACGCACACCTACATGCATACAAATCACTTGCCTGAAACCTATCTTGGACTGTTTGGCATCACACTCTTCGCCGTGTAGTCAAAAGAAACTCTTTTAATCTGCGTCGCATTGGTTACTCTGTCTCTTCGAGCTGTTTTAACAGGATGTATTGGTCATTATTTGCTATGGGAGTACGTGGATACCCTTGCTCTGGTAGATGTCCAACATTCCCTATTATTTTGGAATCGATTCCTAAGTATTGCAATGACACTTCCTGCAACTTCAACAACGTAAGCTACAGTTTTTATGTTTGCCTGGAATGAAATATCCTGATAATACGCCAAATAACATGGATTCCGTTAAATAAAGATGTTGGGACATTATCCTGTCACATTTTTAAAAAAACAACAGCCAAAAAGTTAAATTTTACCACTGAGACAGCGAAAAACAACAGCTTCTACGAAATCTTGATTTATGTACTTACGTTCTTCTTCAGGTTTTTGACGTCATGGAAACTGAAGTATTCTTTTTCTGTTTTTTGCTACATTTTGAACTATGGATCATTTTTTACGTTAGTTATCAGAAGAAAAATTTACGTCATTTCTTTAAATCCATGTGTTCTCCAATTTCTTTTAGCAATGTAGTCTTACAGGCATTCTAAAGCAAAGTATATGTTTTCATTACTAAAACTTATATTTCTTCTTTTTATCTTCTTCTAATTCTCAGAGTGAAAAAGTATTGACTTGAAAAACGCTTAATTTTGTCAATTAGAGTTGTTCGGATTTAATTTTTACATTAAGTGTCTTGGTACGTTTTTTTCTGTTTCAAAACGCTATAAGCATAGTCGAATAGTTTTATAATGCTATTATTAACAAATTTAATACGAAAATATATGAAATAGAATTTAATCAAAAGAAAAACAAAGGTTCTTTAAAGGAAAGTCTTTTAAGAGCAGTATTAACTTATGCATTTGAAGCTTGGTCCTTGTATAAACAGACGAGAATATGATAAGTATCTACGAAAGGAAGATCTTAAGATTAATTTTTGGAGGAATTCAGAAAAGTGTAACGTGGCAAAGTAGATCAAATGTTGAGCTCTATCAATCATATAATGAATTTCACATTGTTAACTTTATCAAAATACAACGAATTAAATTGGCATGCCACATTGTCAGAATGAACGAAAACCGAACCACTAAAAAAATCTTCAATGCTCAATTAATTGGCACAAGAAGAAAGCGCAGGCCAAATCTTAGTTGGATTGATTGCCTGGAAAAAGATGTTCTAGTTTTGAGAACTAAGAATTGGAGAACTTTAGCACAAAGAAGGCTGGCAAGGAAAAATCTTCTTGAGAAGGCCAAGGCCCACCTTGGGTTGTCGAGCCACTGGGGAAAGATTATTAACAAATATTTGATAAGCTTAAAAGGAAAATGTTGGACTTAAGATGCATATGTTTACAAAAAGAATATTGAGATAACTTTTTTTCGACAAAAAAGTCATTTCTGTGTATTTTTGCTTAAATATTTATGTTAAACAACTAAATATCTTCTGATGCAAAATTGTCGATTTTATAACACACACACATATATATATATATATATATATATATATATCCTAAATGCTAAATGTGAAAAAATCAAAATTTGTTAGCAATCGAATGAGAAAACTATCAAATGTGCATGGATTATATATATTCAAAGGTATTTTTGAGTTGGAAAGTTTAATAAAATAAACATTACGAAAATTAGTTCCGAACTGCTGCGATTAAATGGTACTGACAAAAATGATGAGCAAATCTGCTGAACGCAATTATGTTACAATGAAATCAATATTAATTACTTGCCCAACCTAATTAGAACTTAAAATTACCTGATTAATTAGAAAGTTATTTATATTTTTCGAAATTTTTGAGAAATTGTAATATTTGTTTATCGTAATTGAAATATTTAAGACATACAAATATGTTTCTCTAAGTAATGCTGTAACTGTAGAGTACTTATTATATCCACTTAAGTGCGTAATTAGAGCAATAAGGTGCTCTGCAAATTTAATAATTATCATTTCTTTAGAACTCCAAAAATGAACTGAAACAACGAAATTGAAGTATTATTAGGTTGCTTTAAGAAATTAGGTAAAATTTAATTTTTCAATTTGGAGTTCGTTCTTGGTAGATATTATATACGTTTATATACTTAAATTACGAAAAGTTCAATGCTGGTAGTTGGTAACTGAAGTACGATGAAGCTAATGACTAAAAGCTTAATTACAAGTGAACGTAAAAAACGTCTTTAACAAATTTCATGAGTTCTGTAAGTGAATTTTGCCGAAGAAGGATTAACGTTTCCTAATATAATGAGTTTCCAAAGTGTTTAAATCTACTTTCCAGTCTAAGACTATGCAAAATTTAAAACAATTCTTTCCTTTGTCAGTTTTAATTACCTTTTTGGATTTCTAACTTTTAATCTATACAAATTCAAATTATTTAACCTCTTAATACTCTAAATCAGTTATTCTCAAATTTTTAATGTCTGTGATCCATTTAACAGTTATAAATTTCATCTCTCCCCCCCCCCATACAGTGACAATATATTGAATGCAATAATAGTGTACATTGATGCTTAAGTTACAATATGACTTAAATTATAAGAAGTGAAAATTTTTACAATAAGTATTAAATTTTGTATATAGCAATCACTAGTAATTATTAAACGTGTTTTTAATTTAGTTTTGATAAATTAATTATCAAATGCATTGTACAGTACGATACATTTATGTATATCAGTGTAAATATGCATTTTATTTTTAAATATGTCAGAATGTATTTTTTGGTTCATTTTGGTAAATTAATTATAACTTTAAATTTTTTTTATTTTCAACTTTTCAAAATACTCATGCCCCCTAGGTTAGGTATATAATAAGGTTATAAGCCCCCTATAAGGTTATAAGCCCCCCTAGGGGATCGTGTACCACAGATCCAGAAACACCGCTCTAAGTGAGTGTTAAAAGAGTTTTTCTTAAAAAGATTATTTTTAAAAAATTTAAGGACAAAAGAAAACGTGGGTGGAGTAACAGAAACTATATATATATATATATATATATATATATATATATAAATATTCAATCAAAAGCGAATTTCAGTTGAATCTTCCTGCACATCAGTGAATTTAAGCGATGTTCTAATTACATCAGGCTTAATTTCATTCCATGCTTTAACTATCCACTCGTAAGTTATTTTTAGATTTCAAAAGGTAACAGAATCGCACATTCATATTTCATATTTCTTCGCAAAAAGGGCATATACATACATACGGTAAGTATTCATAGAACTCTAAAAAAGCAGTTTGAAGGTATAGATGAGCTTTATATGATTTAAAACATTTCAATATGTAGGTTGATGCTTGTTTTATATTTTTTTTTCATGTATTGTAATTTTGTATCGCATTTTCAGTGTATACTGTCTAACTTCCAAAGTTTCAATAATTTTTGAAGTTTTTATCTACTGAACTTTTATTTCCTACTTGTTTACATGTAGAAGATACACGGGTGTTATGGAATAGTCGTGCAACATGGAATACAGTGGTTTTCGGTCTGTTTGTAGCTACTAATGCGTGGGAAACTTTGAACTACTGATGCATAGCAGGGAGAGTTGACCACTTGTTGTTGTCATACCATTGGCTACAAAACAAAGCGTGTTTTGTGAATTTCAAAATTTTTTGCCGGCAAGTTTACAAACATTTTAAACAATTAGTACACATGTGACTTGAAGATTAAAATTAAGCGTAACGTACACTAAAAAAATTGTAGTTTGTAATACTGTGGGCATTTATTAGTTGACAATTTTTTGTCCTTCAATTTAAAGGTTAATTTTTTCAAGACAGCGTGTTGGGTATTATGGAATACCTAGTATACAGTGATACCCGACAAAATATACTGAATAAAAATTAAGTTAAAAAATGAGTTTTGAGTATAATCTTGATGGCTGAACAATATTTATTAATTATATAAGTAGTAATATGGCTTCATTTAAAATTAAAGTACTTTTTTAAAAGTTAAATGCATTGGAAGGAAAACAAAATATAAATGTTCTGCTGCTTGAAAATTTTTCTTTTTTGTATACCAGGGTATAAATAGCAAACGGCTTCAAAGCGACTGGTATTTAGCTGTCAACAGAAATGTCTTTATCAGGGAAGATTTGTTTTTTCTTCTACACTCAATGCTCCATGGTTTCAGGCCATGAAACCACCAAAAATTCACGTGGCATGCTTTCTACAAGCTCTGATTCCCCTCAACGATCTTCTTCTAACAGTCCTGATATGGTTATCCCTGATACGTCTAAGCCAAAACATTTTGTTTCGTAGAGATATCCCCAACTCTTCTAAAAAAGCAGAAGTCAAATATTGAGGCAAGAAAGCTGGATCTTCTTCTATAACAACGCATTCCCCTTATAAAAAGTGTTAGAGGGGCAAAAAAGAAGAAACCAGAGAAATAGAAATCGCTTTCAAATATTTTTTAAAATATAGCTTTTTTCTTTAAAAATAACTGTGTTCTATGAAGTCTTTATTAGTTTCTCAATGGTTTAAACCACCTATTCCATATTACACGACTATTATATAATATGTATCCTGCATTTATATATTTTTTTTCAAAAAAATAATTTTTTTTTACAAATGATAATTCCTTAGAATCATTCCTTGTATATATCCAGGACGATTTTGGAAAATTTTATCAAACTCCAGCCAAGTTACTTTTACGTAGAAATGTAAATGGTATTCCGTAATATCCGACTCTCATCTATGATTTGAAATTTGAAAAGTACGAAGTTTTAAAACCTTTTTATCCTTAATATATTAAATGTTAAGTAATATTTCATTCTTTTCAGTTCATTGAAATTTTCTGAATAACTGTTATTGTCTGATGTAAAAGTTTGCTAAATACAGCAGCCACTCCTCGTACTTTTGAGCCATGATCTGAATATGAGGAGGAAACTTTTCTTGTCCTCAACTCTATATATCCAAATTAAGGCAACTGGTGAATTTTGCGTTTCGACTAATTTTTCGTTTTTTCTCCTACACTTTTTTTTCTGCTTTCCTTATTAAGGGGACATGGTACGATTTAAGCATAAATTTTTAATGTAAGGATTTTTAAAATTTTATTGGTTGCCTATTATGTGTGTATACTATGTAAAACAGATTTTGAGCTCAAAATTTCATAAAAAGCTAGGCATTTAATTTTTTAAGGAAAAAAACTTAAAATTTGTGAAGTGATTTTAAAATGCTACTCCCCCTTACAAAAGTTTACATACACGGATGAAATTTGATTTACAAGTACGTAAAACTATGCATAACAAAAGTTGGTATGGGTTTTGTGATAACATATTGGTATCCGTACAATTCTTCTTTTTATGAATGCTTATTGAAAATTCCTTAAGAAATGTACAAATTCTGAGTTCAATTATTTTTTTAAAAAATAAGTATTGCTTTGATTCAAAAATACATACCAACTTTTGTTATATGTACTATTAGCAATAGGTAAAAAAAATTCAAAGCATTAGGCACAATAGAAAAAAAGCCTTAGCATTTTAAATGAAGATAAACTAGTTATTTTATCTTTCCAAGATAAATAAGTTTAAAGTTTTGATTTGCTATAGGGATGTGAACAAAAACGAGCCAAAAGCTATCATAATTTTGTATTTTTTAAGTTTAGAGCTTTCAAATTTTCTCAGGTTATAGAAAAGTATATAAAAAATAATTTAAGCTAAAAAAAATTAAATTTGATTTCTTGACCGATTTTTGTCAATTGAATCGAACTGTGTCCCCTATAAAACAGGAATCGGTTAAGCAAGTGGATTTAAACATCACTGTCCCTTTTATAACCACCACTCTCTCTGCCATAACGAGGGTATGTCTGTTTACTAAGTTTATTATGACATCACATATGTCTTTTAAAGGAAGTCTGAACATTCACCTAAGCAAAAAATTTAATAAACAACGTAATCCATATAGAAATAAAATATGAAGGATTTGATTAATTGATGATTTATTGACATCCACTTAGGAGCACACAACATGACGGCTATTGGTAACAGACTTCATAATTTTGAACCTCGGTCAAATGACGAAGATGACAACTTTGATACCGCTGCCGACAAAATTCAGGGGGAGGGGGTGGAGTTGTGTAAAAATGTCAAGTATGCTTGGCTATACCTAATACAGAAGACCTAAGAGCAGAATTAATTTTGTAAATTTAAGTACGCTTAAAAAATGTTTGGATTCTCATCATCTTATGCCAGAGGATTGAAACTGTTTCTACAATTGCAGAATTTTTCACTTATATTTGCACAATTTTGCAATTACAAAATAAGAAAAAAACATGTAAAAATAATAAATAGAAAATTACATTATCCTTCATTTTCTCGGGGGAAAAGTTCTTCGCATAAGTTAAAAAATGCACAAAGAAAAATAAATATAAATATAGCGCATTGTGATTTTCATAGTTAATACTCAGAAGACCCAATTAAATGATGCAGGAAAAATAGTTAATAAAAAAAGAAACCTTTCCTTTTTACTCAAAAATGAAGTTTTTAAATGATTGAAATACACATTTTTTTTCTTTATTAAAAAAAAATACAATTTTATAAATATTGATTTAATTATATATAATTTGCTACTGTATTATTTTTACTCATTTATTTATTTATTTTTAATTTTAATTTAAAACCAGACAAGATTTTATTTAGCACACTTATTTAAATGCAATGCAATTTATTTGATTTTTTTCACTTTATTTGCCTAAAAAATATTTAACCTTAACAAAAAAGCTTATAAGCAAACGGATCATTTTTATTTTGAATTCAACGCTTTATACTTTAATAATCAATATATAAATAAATCTTAAGCAATTCTTAATTATTTTCAAGTTAAAAAGCCATGAAATCGCGTAAAATAATCCACATATTTATTACGTTTTAATAAATATGTTACGTTAACAATGTATTTTGAAACAATTTAATTTATACGTAAGACTCCCTCTTACAGATGCATTAAAGTACCTAAAATTACAATAAATATATGAATTATTTCAAAAAAGTATTTTCTTTACCAACAACGAAACTGGAAGCAGAAGTGGGACCTCATCTTCCTTTGAGCCGTTTCATTATTCCTTGTAGGATCAAAACGGACGTATCCGTACTTGGTGACGCTGAGAACTCATGTGGCCTGCATGTATTCGGCATCATCATATGTGGTCTGCACCTGGCGCGTCGATGTGGGCAATGATCGGGTACAAGATAGTAACATCTCCTGTACGCGTCATCGGGAATCTGAACCTAAGCCATTGCTTTTCTCGCATCTTAAGGCCTTAGCTGTGCCATATCTGTGAGGTCCCGAAAGCAACTCTTTCAAAATGATAAAGCAATATCACATGTTATTAAGCGCGCTCTGAAATATCTCGACACAATTGAAAGTTTGACAGTTGCCCTAGCCACCGCGTTCTCCTGATCTCTCACCCATTGAAATACCTGACCATGGTTTGCTGAATGACTGTGCTGTCATCACTCTCCATTCTCTACGATTGATGAAGTGTGGCGTAATCTCGAAGCTGAATGGAATAACTTCCCGGTATCTGCCAGCCCAATTCGACTTGAGCCGTATTATCTGCCAGTTGTGTATATTGATTTCGGACCTTGCTTATCCCCAAATGGCATATACATTAGATCATATGTTATTTCTTCTCTACGTTGTTAAAAAGTAAAGTTTTGTTATTTATTTTTCTTCTAGTGTTGCAATTTCAATTTTTTTCCCTAGTGTATACGTGGACTCCTTGGAAGTTGTAAAATCTGTGCGAAAGAATAAAATCCTACAAAATGAAGTAGATGAAAATCATACAACTTTCCTCAGCAGTAGTAAAAAAGTTATAAAAAGTGTGGTTTAGCAAACTCCTTCACATTCCAAAATGGTCACGAGATAGAGCTGTGGCCGATTTTCGAATCGCCACTGGCCACGACTGCCTATCCAAGCATCTAAGCATAATAGGCATTGCCCAGAGTCCCCTTTGTAAACTGTGCGACTCCAATGAAGAAATGGATGCCATTCATTCGGCACGCTGCCGTGCACTCAGCTCTGGATCCATGTGGAGCAGATATTGGGAGGCCAGACACAAAATGTGGGATTTATAGACTATACTGTGAACTTGTACTCCTTTTCTTATTTTATATTTTATTATTTTTTGTGTTGTCCCTTGTTTTTTGTCAATATTCTCTGTTTCTCATTTTGTTTGCAGTTGTCTTGTAATCCACCAATGGAAATAAAAATATCTTCAGAAGTTTCGAGAATTCGATGACGTATTCTAAAAGTCCCATTCAAATTAGCATGCATTTAAAATGAACTATTAGAAATGTAAATAAACACTTCTATGAGCTTCATTAAATTCACAGAAATATTTTAAATATAGATATTGACTATAGTTTTTATTTATGTATAGGATTTAACATTTTATGTGAACAAAATTGAAAGTAATATTAAATTAATTAATTAATATTATCTTATGATGATCAGAATCCTAACTGAACAAAGATTCAACAATAATTTAATAATCAGTATTCTTTCAGTTTGTTTAGTGGTACCCTCCTATTAAAATATCCATCATAACAACTATTAACATGAAATGCATTTTCCCCTATAGCAGCAATCGAAAAATTATTACATTAGAAATTACCCATCCTATAAGATAAAATTAGAGGACATACCATCGAAAGATTTAAAAAACTAAGAAATTTTATTCGCTGAATCTTACCGAAATATCTTGATCCAGAATTGAATAGAAATAATCATATTTCTGAAACTTCTCTAATCAGATGATCTTGTACTAGCAAGAGGAAACAAAATAAAAGCTAAAAGTTTTCCTTTAATTTGCGCTACTTCTTAAATTTATCGAATTATGTACAGAAGGTACCAATGGGAAAAAAGGATATGAAATAGTAGGAAAATAAATTTTTATTTGGGTGGTTTACATAATTCAGATTTCTACGATTAAATTATTTTCTCAGAAAAACTTGGGAAACTGGGCAATCTTCGACATTCTTCAAAATGATTACTCCCTATTTATCTAATCTTTTCAACTAATAAATTGTAAAACTCAATCTGAGGTATCAAAAATGAATAGAACTTTGAAATTAGCTAAGCGCTTAATGATTTTTTTATGAATTATATTACATTAAAAATTTTGTTTTAAATATTAAACGTTATGAAATGCATAAAACTGAGTTATATACACTCGAGCAGAATCTTATTTTATTAAAGACGAATAAGACGATATTATTTTTTCTTCCAAATTTAAAATATAACTGGTGCCCTGTGTAAGATGGTTTTTAATGGAAATATATTAAATAATTTATTTAAAAATCCCCCTGATACCTTGTGGTACCATAATTCTCTTAAGGGTGCAAAATTTGGGATTATGGTAGTTTTATTTCCCATTCGCTATATTGCTGCACAAATATTTTAAAAATGAATTCACTAGTTTCTGACTTGAACTATATTATGAATTATAATTGTTCATCCCAATTTATAAAAGTTTATTACACAAACGTAAAACTCATTCATTATTTAATGAAAAAATATTTAAAAAATGAAAATGAGGCTTTGCTAATTTTTATTCACAATTTTCATCGCCTCCCATAAAATAACTATGCATTGAATGCAATAATAATGTACTTCTATGTGCTAAAGCTACAATGCGTCTTTAATAATAAAGTGCACAAATTATCACGATAAGTATTTATTTTATATATAATTTTGAATATGAAAAGCCGATTAAAACTTTTAATTACTAAACTTTTGTTTAATTTAGCATTGATAAATTAATTACCTCTCAAATACTTTTTGCCACACTGATACATTTATAGGTATCTTATCTCAGTGTAAATATGTATTTTTTATTATGTCAGAATTTTTTTTTTTGGCGTTCTTTCATTAAACTATTAATTTTGATCGGTGATACACTTTGATAGGCTCGCGGTCTCCACGTGGGGTTATTACACCCCTTAGAAGGTCACTCCCCACAGTTTGAGAAACGCTGGTATATTAACATTTTTTCCTTGGTATACATCGAAATTGAAGAAATACCTTTCTCAAATATTGACATGCCAAACCTTGTAAGAACACTTATTGGTTTGTCTCTAACAAACTGTTGACAATGTTATATCCCAATGTAGAGTATCCTGTATTAATCATAATCAAGGCAATGATCTGCCTCCAAATTCTGAAAATGAAACTTTTTTTCGGTTTTTTTTCTTCAGCGTTTGCAGTTTGAAACTTTTTAACTTTTATATCTAATTCAGTGTTTTTAGTGCAGTAAATGTAATTTGAGCAAAGTGATTTCGGTGCACTGCATTGGGCAAAAGATCATGCCGAATATTTGGTGCATTTTCGTAAAACAATATCTTTAAAGGAACACAATTGTACCCTATAGGAATGAGAATTGTGATAAAAATTCTCATGACCTGATAGTCAGTCGCCTTCTATTTTTATGTCATCGTTGAGAAACATCATAAATACTTCCATGGATGATTTCTCACGTAATTTTGAATCACCTGTTGGAGGTAAAAAAAACTGATTGTTTTAATTTCTTCCGTAATAAAATTGTTTCAAGTTTATTCGACATGTAATACTTTTCTTTCCTTTTACCGTCTTTGGTTCTTCCTTTGCAACATCTACGCTTGAAGAAACTCCTTCGGATCATAATTTATTTTTAATATTTCTTGCGAAGTTTCAACTTCGCACCCAGTCATCTTCCGTACAGCCATCAGTAAGGACTTTTTCGTTTTCATTTGCTGAATCTTCATCAGATATTACGGCAATATCATAAGGTTCAATATAAATTTCTTCTGATTCTGAACCCGATGTTAGCACATCAAAGATTGTAATAGCCTCCTTAAGAGTAAAATTTCTGAAAAAAAAAACATAATTGGTTATAATTAGATTTAACTCCAATTTCTCAAAGAAAAGTGATTACAAAGTGATCGAGCGAGAAATTACTGATTGAAACGCATTAAAATTAGAAACATATACCTGGATTTTTATATAGAAATATTTTTCTTATTTGTAAGCCATCACGCTACTGCTCTCACTTTGAATATAAATTTCTACAATCAAATTCTATGTTTAAGATATTGCTAACTAACAATTTAACTATGATAAACATTACAATTTGTAAATATGAAATCAATAATCTAAGCTTATTGTAAGCAATTAGCGGTATTAACTGGTACCACTGCTTTTCAAATGGAATACATGTTTATGAAATGTAATTGTATGTTATTTAATCACTGAACTTGCGTTCTCTAATCTTATGAACACCTCTTTTTACATAAAAAGAAAAAAAAATTCAACTTTCTTTTCACAATGGGCCACTTTAATACAGAAAGAGGGGACACATTAATTTAACACTCAGGTACAAACTTTGAGATTTTTTTTAATTGGGAAGGAAAACCTTCCCTGCCAGACTTCTTCACTTTCATAAAATGAACCTTATTATCAAAATCTGAAATAATTTGATGTTTGACAAAAACTTTTTTCACACCGTTATATAGGCTACTAAAATGCATTGTATGTATTTTTCGGTGTTTTTAAACATTGCCACACTGAGTTGCGTTCGTTGTCCAAAGCTTGCTACCAAAATATTTATTTACTAATTAGCCTCAAGTGTTAATTTATGTCGATTATAAAGCTCCAAGAAGGTTATTGGTGACGGATCTCGTAATTTTGAACCATGGTCAAGTAACAAGGACGGCACCTGTGAATGGGCACCACATCTCCTAAATTCCCCACCACACCAGCGGGAGGACATTTGAGCCCCGACATATTTAACGCGCATTGGATCCCTCTGCACGGTGGGTCTTCAGCGGTACTAGAACTCATGGCATGCACAGGCATGTGCAACCATAAGTCCGTTACCTTGACCACAGACTACCGCACCCACTTTAACTAGCCTCAATCGCCGTTACGGTAGCATTTTATAGCATGATACAAAATGTATTCATAGGTATTTTGACTTTTTATCCAGTTATGTTAAAACTCCTTAGTAGAATACATAGGTCTGTAGTGTGTTTTCCTTTGAAAAAAAATTTTAATCTAAAGTCTCAATTATACCCCTGTCCCATTTCTCATTTTACTCTGAATACTCAACTGAAAAATAAACATGTGTCAAATTATCAGTTTCATGCGAAAATGCGAATCAGAATTTTTATAACAGCATTATTTCAAATTTTAAAATAGAAACATCTCTTAAGCTCAACGCGTACAATGAAAATAGTAATGTATTTTACGTTTCACGTTTTATACCTTTGGAGAACTATTTTGAAAGTGGTGCTCTTACGATAATGTTTACAAATGATCGTACTAAGTTTCATGCTTACCTAAAAACTAAATATTCTTCAGAATTTTATCCCTCGTCCCCTTACCAAAGATGTTTTTAGAATTCATATAAATCCTGATAGTATAAAAATCATAAAAATATTTCGCTATTTTAGTCAAACCACAAACATACTACATTATTAAAAACTTTTTTTTTTTACATACAAGACGGACATTTGCTAAGGGACTCACAATGAAAAAGCTCAATTTAATCAGAAATTTTTTAAAAAATGGTACATGAAATAAATAATTTTCGTCGGGATATTGTGTGGTATCTTACATAAATCCCATGGTTTTCCATATATTTCTTTAACTATTGTGTTTTATCCTAATTCGAGAGGAAGATTGATACGTTACCATCTTTACCATTTCTAAGTAGACTACACTGAAATAATACAAAGCTGTTAATAAATTATGTTGTTGCAATATGATGCAAATTATTCAAACCACTCTCTCTCTCTGTGAATCTTTATTTCATGTAATAAAATTTAAATAATGAGAAGAATAGAAAATAATTAAAATACATATGCTTATAAATGCATTAAATTTATACGTCCAATTATTTTGTTTCTATGAATGATTCCTTTTGAGCTTCTTTAGTTAATATTAGGCATTTTAATATTTTTAGAGGTAAAGAAAATCGCTCTGCCTTAACAATTTGGAGATCTGTTTAGGAAACTACAAAAAAAAATTCTTCATCCCAGCATAATTAGTTTTATTGAGTTTTATAGAATGATTTACTTCGTGTTCTGAATTCTATTAAATTTCACTTTGAAAAAAAAAACACTCAACCTAGTGAATATAAATTAAACAAATATTTTAATTATGTGTTTTAATATATAGATTCATATTGCATGAAGTTCTTTGAGAAAAGAATATAACAGGCTTCTTTTGAAGAATCTTTCCGAATCTGAACTTAGACGAAATGAAAAAGTTAGAAGTAGTAAATTTTTTGTATCTCAAAACCTTTCAACATGCACTTTATTTGGATATCGAACGATTTATTTCATCTCATCGAAACTCCTCAAAGGAGACAACTTTAGAAGCCTTTTTAGTTGTTTATCAACTTGCAACTTATCAAAACTTTTGATACATGCATATTTTTGAACTATCAAACGCAAGTTTTATTAGTATAAAATAAACTCAAATAAGTTTTTTTATTATGTCACCCACGCCACATGCACACAATTAGGTATCACAAACATTGGCAACGGAAAACAGAAATCATGATTGTACGAAAAATGTGTTCTTGAAACACATAATTATTTGATGTATAACGTATTTATGAGCTGTATATTATTAGGTTTAGAATATCTGCCACATTATTATGTTTTTTTTTTTGGCGGGAACTTTTTTTTATAATTGCTTGAGATGGCGTTGTTGTTGTTGTTTTTTCTTTTCAATTTGCACTCAGTACAATTTTATTTATTAGGAAAAATTTTCTTATTTGTTAAAAAATGACATATTTTTTCAGCATAACAATTAACATACTTTTTTTAAATAATAAGCAAAATATACTTATTGTTGTATTAAATTACTTTTAATTTTAGGTATTTTAAATAAAAGTCAGTTTTTCTGTAAGAAACTTTGACTTACCTGAAATTCCGGGATATGTATGTGTACCATTAGAGAGAGAGAAAAGGAACATATGAGACAAGATCCTAATTACTAAATGCCAATTCGTCCGATTTATAATTCTATTTGAAGAAATTTCTACATTTCAACGACATATAAGTACAGGTCGTTAAAAGTGTTGGTTCACATTAAATTCAGAAGTTACGTTTAGCTGAATATTATACTTTCCCTGTTATTTCTTCCATTGATAACTGTATTTCTTTTATATTATCGCACATTATTAAAATAAATAGCTCTATTTGCGCATTTAATTATGTTTTTTTAAACCTCGGATACAACACGGGAGCTTTCAATGACTGGCCTTACACTTTTTAAAGAACGCCAAGCGAAAAAGATTATTCCACTCTAGACTTCAAAACTGAATCGCTGGCATACCAGTTTTGATACCAGCCTGACAGCGTTACAGTCTATGTAAAGATAAGAGTAGAACCATTGTCTTTAATGTGAATCTACTACTCTATCAAGACGCTGCAGATATTAAAGCAAAGAAGCAAATATTTTCTATTTATCAGTTTCCAATAAAGCGTATTCTTAAGCAAATTTGACTGTTTCATAGATGCTCCAAATAACACTTCAGGATTGTGTTCGATTTTGACTAACGACAATGGCTATAAGTAAAGTGAGAGACTCACGTAATAGAGATTAAGAACTGAAACATTCTTTAATTCATCAAAAACAATGGCCGCGGAATCCGAGTTATCATAATTAATTACTTATAAAGGCCATCGTTTTCTAGTCGTGGGTTCGATACACGAGTTCTCCTAAGATGTGTCATGTAGAGGAGCTGGTTCACGTTAAATATTTTTTTTTCTTTTTAAATCCTCACATCTAGCATTATACGGAAGTTTGAGAGTGTGAGTGCCAGCTTGTCACTTGACTGAGGCTCACGTTAAGAGGTGTGTTATCAATAACATCCGTGCAACTTCAGAGAATGAGGTTAATAAAAATTCAAATAATTAAAAACGCATTTAATTTTCTTAACTCTCAACTTAGGAGGAAAATTAAATGTAAACCTATACTTGAAGTAAATAAATATGTTCTTATTTTATGTATAATTTTATGATATACATACCAAGTGCGCCAAAAGTTCATTTAAACTGTAGACATTCATAAAAAAGGAAGAAATGAGGATAAAGAAGTCCAGTTTACAAGAAATGGCTTACAAGAAAGTCGGATTTTTTTAACACCAAAAATATTTTAGTAGTACTCGCATTAAATGAAAAAGGTGTGTTTTCTGTAATACGCTGCATGCAGCATGGTGCAACTCTATGCTATGTCAATCTAGTAAAACGATTCAAGTTGACTACTTTGGGTGAGAACTGAGCGATCAGTCGAGGCTTCCAACATATTCAGCCATCCTCCCTTCGTTTGGCTTCTAGTATTGGGGCTATTTGAAATCACTTTGTGTATCATTTATTCCCGTCAGCATTGGTCGAACTCAAAGTTTCTATCTGCCATGAGGTTTTTTCAATTTATTCCGATATGTTGCATTTTGGTGTAATGGGCATTGCGAGCCGCCTTAGTTATGTATGACAATGTTCTGGAGGTCAAATTGAACAATTTTTATTACAAAACTAAAGGAATAGAGCGTACAGATGTCTTGTGCATTGTATTTAGAACCCTCAGAATCTTCAATCAGTGATAGTTTTATTTAAAAATATTTCGCCACTGAAAATAATCCAACTTTTTTGTCAGCTGTTACTTGCAAAATGCACTTCTTTATCATTATTTCTTCCTTTTCTTTATGAATTTTTAAAATTTCAACGAACTTTTGACCCTCCATGTATAATATACTAGCTGACCTGCCCATGCGTTGCTGTGGCTTTGTTTTAACATGTTAGTTCAATATTATTCTAAGTTATTCAATGCAGTCAAATTAATCTTCGTTTATAATTTTGGAGGGTTGAAATAAAGTATAAAACAACAAATTATCTTAATTTTGCATTTCATTCATCTCCTATTTGAGTGTAGTATAATGAATTAATTCCTAACGAAGTCGTTAAGTAACAACATATGAAGATTTAATTTTATAAATGTGGTGAATAACGTGCAATATTTTCAATTTTTAAAACTATTTTTATAATTTTAAAGTATAACAAATAATAATTTTATACTACTAATCGCTAATCGGTGCACAATATTTTTCGGTAACCCGTATTTTGCTAACTCAAATAGATTCAACTGTTTCCACATACGTGAAAATGCAACATCTAGTTGCCCATTCGAGAAACATGGATTTTCCAAGTCCAAGCCTTAGATAAATATTGTTTGGGTATTAGATTAATTTATGGTCATCGTGAAAGCCAAACGAATGGGAATTGAAGCCTTTTGAATGGTATTAGAGATTCTGATGGTATCAGTGGAATACATGGCAACAAATTCCGTAGTAGCAGAACCGAATTATCGCTCAAACTTTACAGTCAAAATGTTTGCTTCAGGAAGTTCCCGGTATAATTTTTTGATGATCAAACGTGCGCCGTTGCATTATCTAGATGAATTTAAGTTACGCAGATAATAACCAGGGAACCAACCGAAGATTATGTGGTGACATTTCTGATATATCTAGAGAATTCAAAAACTCGGTTGGAAAATTTACGTTTTTGTTTTCATCAACAATAGTGTCGATTGATTGAAAAAACGTTGGATCAACTGGCAACAACACTGTATCTGAAAGTTTATTTCATCACAATATCAACATTTTTACTGATTAAGTAACAGAATTACAGAGGCAATAATTATCAAGATAATTATACAGTATATCTGGAAAGACACTGTCAATCAGTTCCATTTTGCCTAAAGAACATTACAGAAATCGTCTGGATATTACATGCATTTTGTATTGGGATGAAGTTTTACTTTACCAGTTCCGATATTCAGTAGTTGGTTAGGAAATATTTGCTCAGATTGAACATCTTGTAAATGTACTCACGTGTTTATGGTCAGTCGAAGTGTTTCCACTTTTCGCTATCAAAACGATTGCTTTAAACAGGTGTTAATCTCGTGAGCAAAAGTAGAGCGTGTAATGGCTGCTAATACCTGTCAGAAATCACCAGACACTAATACAAAAGCAACACCGAATATTTTCTCGTTACCATTTAAATCTTGCAAAGCTCTATGTAAAGCTTTGAGTGAATGTTTATGGTTCATGGTACACCTATCCCTGATCATGACTGAATTCATTTACAATACTGTAGCCAATCCACTCTTTTTTTAATGGTACACATTGCATCTTGTATTTTATGAATGTTCAATGGCAGCTGATGTGGAATGTGCAGTTTTTCCGCCATCTAACACAGTGACAACAATGCCCGAAGATGCAATTTCCTATTGCAATCATATTTTCGCATGACTGCGCCTGAAAGTTTAGTTGCTATAGGGAATGAAAATCCGGAGGTGGAACTCGAACACAAAGCCATTTGACCTCATTCTAGCAATATCCAGAAAATTTACGGAAGATTTTGAAATCCGTATCCCGATTCTCGTTCCCACCCCGAGAATTACTCGGTGCCCACTTTCGAAGCCCTTCCTCCTGTAAGTTCAGTCTCTGAAGGGGGACGTTACGATCGGTCGGCATTATCTGGCAAAGTTACGGGAGTTTCTAAAATCCGATTTCACATTATTATTGTTTTCCATCCAGAAAAACACCAGGAAAGCATTTCTCTCTCCTCAAGAATTTTAAGCAAGCCTTTTCCACAGTTCGTGCAAAATACTTTCGTCTAGCATTATTTGACGTAGATATGAGATTATATTGAATTGGATTGAGAATAATCGGATTGGCAGTTCCGAAATACAATCAAGATCCACTTTTTTTTGTCTCTATGTTGGCAGTGGCCGCGGTATCCAAGTAGTCAAGGCATCGGATCATGGCTAGCGTGTCATGAGTTTGAGCTCAGCACCACTGAAAACCTGCCGTGTAGTGGAGCGATTCATGTTAAATCTGTCTAGAGCTCAAACGTCCTCCCGTTGGTGTGGCGTGGTAGTTAGGACAGAGCATGCCAGCTCAGGTGTCGGCCGCGTCACTGGACCATGGTTCAAAATTACGCGGTCAATCGCCAAAAGGCCTCGTGTATCTGAAAAATGTGATGTTAATATCCACTCACTCACTCACTTTACGTCGGCAAGATAGGCTGGTACTGCTGACCGAGAATTTTTTGATCCCCCGGCATTATCTGGCAAAAATACAGGAAATTCTATATTTCGATTTCAGACTCGCTTAAACCATCTCAAATTACACCAAGAATACACTTTTCCCGCGCCAAGACTTTAAGGGTGAGCTCCTGCCCCGGTTTGCGTAAAAGACGGTCATTCTGAATTATCCGGCAAAGTTACTGTTATTTCTCAGATTGAATATCAGATTCACATTATCCGTTTAAAATATACTAGGGACAAAGATTTCATGATCCAAGGCTTTAAAGCAAGCCCCTGCTACGGCGTGTCTAAAATACGGTCGACTGGCATTATCCGGCAAATTTATTGAAACTCCTAAAATTCAATTTCAGATTCTCATTTCACACTCCGAAATGCACACGGAGCTGACTTTTGATGCTCCAGCGCGAGCAAGTTCAGTCGCTAGAGATAATGAAAATCCGGACGCGGGACTTGAATCATTTGCCTTTTCTCCTAATTCAGACAATACCCGGCAAGTTCAGCGGAGTTTCTGAAATATAATTTCAAATTGCCGTTTTTCGCCCCTAGATACAAATAGAAATTACTTTTGTTCCCCTGAGCCGGCAAGTTCAGTCCCTAGATGGGGCATTAGGGTCGTCCGGCATTATCTGGCAAAGTTACAGGAATTTCTAAAATTCGATTTCAAACTCTCGTTCACCATCCCCAATTACAACAGAAATGCACTTTTACCACACCAAGACATTAAGGGTAAGCTCTTGCCACGGTTTGCGTAATAAATGGTCGTCCTGAATTATCCGGCAAAGTTACAATTATTTATCAGACTGGATATCAGATTCGGATTATCCATTTTAAAGTACGCCAAGGTCCAAGTTTTCCGATTCAAAGCTTTTAATGCAAGTTCCTGTTATGGTGTGTCTAAAATACGATCCACCGGCTCTATCCAGCAAAGTAACGGTTATTTTTGGAAACTGACTCGAAAATCTGATTCCACACCCCTAAATAGGCCAGGCACTTAATTTTCGTGCATTTTGGTTTGCAATATCTGCTTCCACAGATACATGAGCAGTGCCACATTTTTTGACATACATGAGCAGTGCCACATTAGCAGTGCCACAATCTGGCAAAATTTTTTCCGGATTCTTCACATTTCCGGCAATAAAAAAATTATGGCGTGATTAATTGAAATAAAAACCATCCTATGTTTTAAGTTGGATGAAATGACACACAGTATGCAAAATTATATTATGATCGGTTGAGTAGTTTCGGAGTCCATCGCGGACATACACTGTGACACGTATATTTTATATATAAAGATTAGAAGGCTTGGTGTATTACCTTCAAATTCAATATCTACGTGTAATGCCATGGCTTTTAAATTTTTGTGTTGGGGTATATTTTAGTCCAGTCTCATGCATTAGAATTATAAGTTCACCAAATTCACGTCGTGTAGTAAGATTTTTTCAGAAAAAACTGTTGCGTTGCAAAATCTTTATAATGTAAGTAGCTGAATTTCAAAGAGAGAGTAGGATGCCTGCTGATGTGAACCGTTTAACCGTAATTTAAAATTAACAGGCCCGTCAGAAGTAACTCGTGTTGCTTTTGTATGTGCCAAAAATGAACTATTATTTAGTGATAATTTATCACAACATCAATAATTTCTACACGTACTCTTAACTCAGTCTAATTTATCATATTTGTCATCGACTGATTAAAGGTAAAACCTGTGACGTTTGATTCAATAATGGTAGCGCGTTTGAAATATAATAATTTAGTTTAATTAAGTCACAGCTATAATATACATTAATATACAATTTTGCACTATGAGATGACTTTAGAGTTCCAAAATAATTTTGTGAGGGAGGAATCTTGTTTGTGTCCGTTCACTGCCAGTTTCCGCTGTCAACTCTTTTCTCTCACGGCCCTCTGCGGTCTCCGCGGTTCCGTTCTTGGCGCGTCCCCTTTCACCCCCTCCCATCCGGTGGTGGCGAAATGCCTCCCCTCGGGTCAAAGGTTGCAGGAGCTAATTAAGACACGTCCGTCGCAGTATATTAGCGACTGCCGGTGTTTTTGCACGTGTGGTCCTCATTCTTCTAAAAATTGATCCGGTCGTGGGAAGCAAGTCCCAGATGTTTCAAAGGGGACGCACATACGTCACAAACCTATGAAGGAGAACTTACAAACGCAATTCCTTTTCGCTTATATTCCTATTACTATAACCTTAAAAAAACGAAAAAAGAAATCACTAGGAAAAAGGGATAAAATGGAACTAGCGGGTTCACCAACTAAAATCATGTAAAACTGATTAATAAAAAAAAATACTTTAAATAATCTAATAAAGTGAATTAAAAGCAATCCACGCTAAGGAAAATCATCTCTTTCAACAATTTCTATTTGTTTTACTGTGCCGTTTATTAACTTTTAATGAAAAATAAAAGAAAAAAATAGAAAATTATTTGAAACGTGAGGTTAAAACTTAAATAATGACGATAGCCGAAATTAAGAAATTCAACAACATTTGACTTAGTGTTGCTTCTTGTTCGATATAAATTTTTAAATAACGTACAACGCAAAAGCTAACTATAATTTAAGTTCGTCAAGGTTAAAATGTGTGTGTGTGTGTGTGTGTGTGTGTGTGTGTGTGTGTGTGTGTGTGTGTGTGTGTGTGTGTGTGTGTGTGTGTGTGTGTGTGTGTGTGTGGTGTGTGTGTGTGTGTGTGTGTGTGTGTGTGTGTGTGTGTGTAGTTTCTTTATATATGTGTAAGGATATGGGTTTTTAAATTCTCTTACAAAGAAAGTTTGTTCTGAGCCCAATTATTTTTTCATAAGAATGTTCCATAGAATTCAAGAAATATTCATCACAGTGCCTTCTTTCAGTATTATCTTGTCCATTGAAAAACCCAAGTCCATAAGCTCATCTCATCTCTTCAGTACACGGAATATTGGTAAAAAAAATTCAATTTCTTTTCTATTTAAGCTCAGTAGAGTACTGACACAGCATTTTCGATTTCGGACTCTTCAACTCTCGAATGGGGTATCTTTTCATATCTCCATCTCTCCCCCTCTCTTTCTCGTTCTCTATTTCTTTTTTTCTTTTCAATCATCTTACCCAAATTTTTTCATCTCCCTCTCTCTCAATCTCTATCAAAAGCCATCCATTTTACTTTGAGAGTTCTAGCTCTCTTTCCATCATTCGTCAGGTGCAAGCAAATATTTGAAACCGGAGTCCTGGAAATCAATCCGCCGGTTATTAAGGTCCCTCTGGAGGAATCTGTGTTGACATCATGTGATGTGGTTGTCTACTCAAAGAATGTGCACTAAAAATATAGACGGTCATTTTTTTTTCCCCATTGGATTTCATATTACGTAGAAATATTAGAGAGGAAAAGAAGAAAGTTATCTTTTTACACACAAACATTTTTGAAAATGTCCCAGAAGAATTTTTTAAAAGGATTTGATTTGTCTTTAAATGTATATATATATACTTATAATTAATACCTAAAAGACCTTTTTAACAATTAATTTTAAAAATATTTTTCTATTTGCTTTTTACTAGTTGTTATCTTTAATTTTAAAATGCTGCAAAGTTTTCCAAAAATACATTACGCTTATTACATTAATTTTACTTTTATAGCAATCCCTTAAAATTAAAATAAATTTTTACTAAATTAATTATGAAATGATTGCAACATTTTATTATTACATTTTTGACAATTAAAATTGTTATATTGTATTATTAAAAAAATTTAGATTGTTTTTAAAGTACGTAATTGTGTATTTTCTAAAAAAAATATTTTAAATATATTCTGAATTATATCTATAAATATAACTAATAAATATTCATTAATCATTTGCATCAAAATTGCTATATGGTCATAAAATGCACTCAGTTTAAATGCAATTGTTTTTAGCTCGTTTTTCACGTAATGGAACAAAAGCGCTATTAAGACGCAAATTTTGTCTTCGTTCCATATTTTGTCTCATACCTTTTTCTTAGCCAATAAGCAACCAATTGACATCGGTTTTTCGGCATTTGATCGCATTTGTGCCCTAGATGAACCAAATCATATTTAAATTTTCCAATAGTTTTCCAGAATTTTCCTACAAATTTTCCTGAATTTCGTTAGTTTTTTGCTTTTTTATAGTGCTGATACAGATTTGTGTCATTATTTCTTTTCAACTCAATAGTAGTACATTTAGAGGAGTGGTACAGTACACACACTATTTTCTGTTAGTAAAAAGTTCATTAGTTGCATTATTGTAAAATACAACATGTGAAAAACGCGCTAAAATTACTTGGCCATCTCAATGATTGATATCTTGTTTATAGTTTAATAATAATTTTTTTTTATGTTTTGAATTACAGTATGAAATACTCTCATTTACAATGATTTATTAATTTTAATTTCTATTATATTCAAAACATATAATCACAAGTTATGAGTTAATAATCTGCTTATATTTTCTGGCAAAACTAAAATAATTACTCTTATTATAAAAATACACATATTAACTTCACATTTCATTACATATCAGTAGCATATGAGATTTTCACTTAGAATTATCCCTTAAATTAGAAATCATTTTTTTAATTAAATTGCTTGAAAAAACATTCTGATTTTTTTAAAAATTTACTTTTTTTTTTTTTTTTTTGTTAAAAATTATTTGTCCTTTCTGAATTGCGAGAAGTAAAACAAGGTAAGAAACACTTTTTTTTTACTTATTTCGCACTACATGAACCTATAACAAAAAGAAAGTAATAGGAGTTAGTCATAAAAAATTTTTAGTATTTTTAATAAACTTTAGGCTATAATGCATTAACACTTTATAAACAAATATTTATTTAAAACACTGTGTGGAACACAAGTAGCCACGGTGCTAATTTTTTCCTCGCCACCAGTTTTCATTTTGTAATTATTAAGATAATCATTATGTAATTTTTTTATTGTTATGATTCATCCCAGCTTTGGACAAAAATGAACTTGATTTTATGAAAAATTAATTTTTAATTTTCTATTCAATCGAAACATTTTAGTAGAATGCCCTCTTTGTGGCTAAAATAATTCATTAGATAGTTTGCGGTTCAATGTCATTAATTCGGGAGCCAATTAGTTACCGATCTCAACACGTGATCGTGTTAATTGTTTTATCACTTCACACCAATAATGTCATATTCAAAGAATTATTTTAAAACCTATTTGTCAAAAGAAGGAAAATAATTTTTTCCCCCATAGTTGCTTACATACTCCTACAAATCACTTATGTGCAACAAAGGTTCAAGGAGAGTTGGGTGCCAGCTCAGGGGTCGTCCACGTCACTTGACCAAGATTCAAAATTACGCGGACCGTCGCCAAAAGCCCTCGTGTTGCTAATCAGTGCGACGTTAATATTCACTCACTCACTCGCAACAAAGGTTCAGGAGGTGGGTGCATGTACCTTCAAGTACACACACCATAGTTTGATAAACATTAGTACAGTAGAGTTCCGGAAACTCGGCCTAAAATGGATCGAGTTTGTGAAAATACCGGATAATCAAGAATGGGGATAAAAAGTATTATGTACGAGTGTTTCCTCAGAAAATATTGTTCTTCATTTGTATGTACTGTTAGCTTGAGAATACAACAGAAAACAAACTGCTCCTAAATACCCTCAAAAAATACTAAGTTAATGAAGAAGAAGTTTGCAGCATAAAAATGAAAACTAATGCAGACATCGTATACAGTAATTTAACTTATCAGACACACCTTACAAAAATACTTTATAAAAGTATAAAGCTGTCTATAATAGAAATTAAAAAACTGCAAAAACTGGTTATTTTTTTTTAAAGAAATGCGTGATGTGTCGTCCTATTGTGCTCCACATGCGCGTACTACAATCTGCGTTTTGCTGCTTCATCACGAAGACGACAATGGAATAGTAAGTGCGAGTTCTCCGAATTGCCGAGTTCTCAAGTGGCGAGTTTTCGGGACGCTACACAATAATGTTTTTTGCTCAGAATCATAAATCTAAATCTTGGCGTGGTATCATTTATAGCAATTTCATTCCAAAATCTTCGTAATTTATTTTGAGCATTTTTAAGAAAATTAAATTGAGTTTGCAAGCTCTGTGTTCATTCTGAAAATATAGCTCAGTTAACCGGGAAGCAGGCGCGCACTCAGTACTAACGTTAATGGTCAAGCGGGGGGGGGGGACGCAGTCCCCCAATCCTTTCCTTTATAGATATTTTTATTGTACACTATATAAAAATCGTAATTCCAGAGTGAATAGTTTAACTAAGAGAAAGCGTACTTCCCTTCTTTTAAGGACTATTCAATTTTTCTTTGATAATTTGAGTAAAAATATCAATCAAACTGAAACAAGCAATTTCTAATGTACGTAAACTTAATAAAGACACATTTCGTTAAGGTTATTTGCAGGCAAAACTGTCATATTTTGCTCAAGTTATTTTAGTGTAATTGTCCTCTGATTATCGACAAATATCATGTTGAAGTTTTTCTTGCTTGCGTCTTTTTAACAGGGTGAAGTGTGTATTGTGCTACACTTATGACTGTGTTTTTTTTTTTTTTTTTTTTTTGGATGGAGCTGTTTAGGTTGCATTTGAAATTTTTCCTATCAACTCAAACGTTTTATGATCATCATTTTTCAGCATTTAATTTCGCTATCATGACTGATATCCATTATTTCATCAGGTTCTCCCCTTGCTTGATCAGTTTCAACTTCATTCAATAGAGATTACAGATATCAATTACTTTTCTTATATTCTGCTCATTTATATTTATATAAACCATAAGTTGTACAACACAGCAATCAAAACCACTAAGCTGTTCACAGAGGAGAAATGTAGCATGTTCATAGAAAATATTTTAGGACAAATGTGGTCGCGTGGGGAACTCAGTCGAAACAAGTAACTTAAGTTTGCAAAAACATCGTTTGCCACTTCCAAAAAAACGAAGGAAATTTTTGACGAATACATTTTAGTTACTATGAAGACTATCTTTTAGGAGAATACTGTCAAGTTCATTTGTAACAAATAAACAGTTTTCCCAGAATTAACAATTTCGTGAATCTGGAGTGACTCTGTGCCGCACTCGCCCGCTCCCGGGTTAAGATCATTCATCCTATATAAATTGTTTTTATTTACTCCTAGGAATTCATGCACCCTTTACTAAGAGCCTCTAAAGATGAAGTAAAAATTAACAAGCAAAATCAAATGTTATGGCATTTACCGTTCTATATATCATTCGGATCAATCAGCATTTCATTATATAAAAAATGGGAGAATTCTATTAGATTATCTAATAGGACTCTTTGCATTGCATTCACTGTAGAACTGCAGAATGTTGTTGTTGTTTTTTTATGTTTTATGAATATCATGAATTTTTTTTTGAAATTGTTAAACTTATCACTTTTTTAAATAATTTTATTTAAAAACATTTTGACTTTTATTTCGAATAAATAGTTGTCATTTTTCGCAATAAAGAAAGTTAATACATCCCTTTTATCCGTTTTCATCTTATGAATCATTTCAAAGCAAATTTTGGCTAATTAGTTTATTGGTTTGATATATGGTGTTACATTTATTGATTTAATTTCAAATACATCAAATTGTATGCATCATTGTTTCATTAAAACTGCATCTACCTGTCATAAAATATATTTTTTCAATGAGGCTGCGAATTGGTATTTTTATTATTGCAGACCTTATACACTCCCCAGGAGATGGTTTCATTTTTTAGTGTGGCACCACATAGGCGATACCAATTGCCGCAAGTAATTTCGATGCCCAGTTTCCTTCCCAGAGGGAGACAAATGAGCTCTGACGATGCGAACTTGTTCTAAAAATTTTCTTTGCCGAGAGCATCTAAGCCAAACAAGCACTCAATCACCTTTTCCATGCTATATAATCATACGACATGGACGCTATCGATTTTCTGCATTTTGAAAATCCACCGACTTTGGCCGGGGTTGAACCCGCATTTTAATACGTACAAGGCCAGCAACAAACCATCTACGCCACCCAGCCGATATGCAATAAAATATGTACTCCTTAAATGTTAGTTCATTCAATCGTTCTTTTAAACCTTTCAAATAAATTAATAATATTTCAGTTCTAAATCATTTTACTATTAAAAAATACACTAGAAAATTTTCAATTACTTTATAAAAAATAATGTTGTTTATTTTTGTAAAAAAAAATACGTTTACATTTTATTTCCACCCTATTTCTAGATATAAAATGTAACATTTTTACGCTCTCCAAAGAAAATATTAAAGTTTCTGTTCAACGAAATACAAACAGAATGACACAAGGCCCCCGTTTTTCAACATTTTCGTTTCAAAAAGGCTTCCTTTCAAGAAGAAGTGCAAGTTGCAGTTTGGTTTATGGAATTTATATCTGAAATACACATGCACATTGTCAATGGGTCACCTCCACACTGAAGTTTGGAAGTGAGACCATATTCCTCAGGCAATGGATTGAAAGACATCGTCCAATACCGTGGCCCTCCGATCACTAGACGTAGCACCTTCGGATTTTTCTTTAAGGGATACGTAAAAAAAATTGCTTTCAAATCTCCAATTTTTGACACTTTTCAACTAAAAATTCGAATTACATTGGCTATTAAGAGTGTTTATCTTGCAATACTTCTCAAAACATGGTATAGACTCAATGTGTTGCGCGCAACTAATGATATGCACTTTAAAATAACGGACTGAAACATTGTAAAACAACTGTAATGTGTTCTATATAGAACAAAAACACCCGTAAGCATTATATCATTGTTTTTATTTTTATTTATTTCTTTAATCATTTATTTGTAGTGCAATCAATATTTGAAAGTGTTTTCGTACTTTTAGACATCCAGTATATTTGTGTATCAATAAAACTTGCTTAAGTTTTTGGAGTACATTAAGTACGCATCACTCATGTTATGCAACTTTATTTTTTAAGTTAAGATATTACTTCTACATATTCGTTAAAATTTGATCATGCGCATATGAAATGCATCCGCAGAAAGTAGGTTTCCCACCCCATGGAAAGAAACAAATCAAATCACCCAAAAATATTTATTTTTAACTGTACAATTTCACTTCGGCTATTTCTCAACAAAACATTGATTGGAATTGTGCCACTTCTCACACCATGGCCATCTTTTAATGATGTGGTAAATTTACTTCCTAAATGGCTTTCACATTTGGAAATATAAAATACCTTTACATTTTTTTCAAGCTCTGTATGTATGTATATATATATATATATATATATATATATATATATATATATATGTCTCATTGTATTCTGACGAGATGTCCTACAGTTTGGCAATGTAGAGGCAAATATAAAAACTTCTAACCATGATTTATGTTCAGTTTTTAAAACATTCTTTATCTTCAAATACGTTTGGAAAGGGTTCATTTTAGGAACTGTCACTGTATCCTGGTATAAACTAACAAATTTATCACTTGGGCACATAGATTCTCGAAGTGAAAAAAACAATGAAAAATAAATATTTTAAAATAATTCGAACTGTTTCCTAAAGCTTTTATGTGATCGAAAATTAATATTACATCACCAACATTTTTTTTCCCAAACATTTTGAAGGGCTCCATGTGTTGCAATGTCTGCAAGATTTATATTCATACTAGCTTTCATGGCCCGGCGTTGCACGGACTTTCTCTACTTTTATAAATTTTCCGTTCCCTTCACAAAAGCAGCATGACCAATATTCTTTTTCGAAATTACTTTGGCTTCTATGTTTTCCCCCCTACGCTAAGCCCGGCGTTGCACGGGCTTTTACCGAGTGTATAACTTAATCCCCATGAGAACTTCCTCTTTCCCTCATGATGCAGAACTTCTGTGTGGGTGTGTACACGTACGATGCGAGTGCATGGCCCGGCATCGCTCGGGCTTTCTCGTTTAACATTTTCCCTTCACTTCAATAAATCAGCACTTCCAATATTCTTTTTCAAAATTAGTTTGACTTCCTTATTTCTCCCCCCCCCCCCGCCTCACTTAGCCCGGCGTTGTACGGGTTTTTACCGAGTGAATTACTTAATCACCACGGGAATATCCTGTTTCTCTCAGGACGACAACACTTCTGTGTGTGTGAACGCGTGCAATGTGAGTGATTTCCAAAACAATGTCATTAAATTTCCCATTCTCGAAATTTGTTAACTTCTTTTCGTTGTGAGATGGGTTTCATTCCTTTCCATTTAACCCGGCGTTGCACGTACATATTCGAATGCATAACATATTTCCATGGAAATTTCCCTTCCTTTATCGAAGTTCCTGGTATATGAGTGATTCATATATATTAACGTCATTACAATACCCTTTTTCAAAATATCTTCCAGATCTTACTGATGTCAAACAGGTTTCTTTTCAGGTCACAGTGTTGCAGTGACTTTTTTGAGTGTAGAACTATTTTCCTCCTTACTCTCCCCTCAGGTATAAGATTTATCTTCAAATTTCTATAACTGACTTTTGAAAAACAATATTGCTTTAGTGAAAAAATAATAAATTTAAACAATAAAAATAAAATTATTTTGACGCTTAATTAAAAAAAGTCATCATTTTTTTTATAATCGATAGTTTTTAGGAATCTAAAATACTAAAATAATTTTCAGGTTTTCATTAATCAATCAATCGTTACTTACAGTTAGCTTAAAAATGGGTCTAGATCGTATTTTTATCCAAAATAATAGGCGATATACTTTTTATTAACAAATAATTAATTTAATAATAAAATAATAGAAATATTCCTTTGATTTTAAAAAAATATATGAATTTAAATCCTTAGCTATAAATACTAATAAAAAAAATTCTACACATAGCTCTTGAAACGTTTGGATGTTTGATTAAACATATGTAAGTGCTAAAAAAAACACTATGTGGGAAAACCTAGTTATAAGTACACATTCACTGAAAAAAACATTCAAAAAGAAAATAATACTATCTCATAAAAACATTTAATTTTTTCATTTTAATTTTAGTTTTTCATTCGACACTGTGTTAATTAAATTATTTAAGCACGTATCTGAAGAAAAAAAGTTTTTTATACAAAACTAACGTATTAATTATTTTATGATAAATTGATTTAAAATGTTCATAAGCCTTTATTTACATATTCACAGTATAAAATTCAAAAAAAAAATAATACATGTGATAAAAAAATATTTCAGAATATTTCCTTTTTTTATGATATATGTTTCTTATATTTCACTGTTCTTCAATAAAGCAATCTTTAATAATAAAAAACTATCTGTTGTGTCCCATGCCAAATGATTTAAGGGAATTCCCCTTTTTACTACGTCAGCGAAACTCAAAACAACCGTAACCTTTCACGTCTTCCAAACAGAAAGCAAACGCAAAGTGACCTTGACGCAAATCATGGTTTTTATTTTGGAATTATGTCAAAAAAAGAAATATACATTAGGCATTATTTTAAAGTAAACTATAAATTTTATGAAAGAGAACAAGAATTTTGATACTGATAAATATTTTAAATGAATCTCAGAAATGCATTGAATGCATTTTTTAACATTGGCCTTCTGTAATTCTACCGCGCATGCGCAAAAAACTCAAAAAATCTTGCCAGTGTTTTTTTAAACTTTTCATGATCGCAAAAACGGTACTTTACGAAAATCACAAAAAAAATTTTAAAATCCGTAATTTTTAAGCAATTTTTTTAATCTTCGTACAGATTACGGATAATATTTTTTTACACACGGAAAAAAGTTTCGTGCGATAATTTTAATAAATAACGAAGTTATTCAACGTTGAGTAAAAATTTGGTCTAATATTTAAAAAATCGCAGAAAAAAAGTTTTGGTCATTTTAGTTTTTAAATGAATGGATCTAAAAGAAAAAGGCTTGAAGTTAATTAGTGTAGAATATCGATTTAATAACACGAAAATAAATTCATACGCAACGATTTAGAAATAATTTTCATAAAAACGCATAAAACTATTCTGATGCTTGATTTAAAAAAAAACTCGTTTTTTTTATAATAGATAGTTTTTAGGAATCTAAAATAATAAAATAGTTTTCAGGTTTTCATTAATTAATCAATCGTTACTAACAGTTAGCTTAAAAATGTCTCTAGAACGTATTTTTATCCTAAATAATAGGCGATATAATTTTTATTAACAAATAACTAATTTAATAATAAAATAATAGAAACATTCCTTTGATTTTAAAAAAAAATATTAATTTATATTCATTATCAATAAATACTAATAAAAAAAATTCTACAGATAGCTCTTGAAACGTTTGGATGTTTGATTAAACATATATAAGTGTTAAAAATCCACTTTTAGGGGAAAACCTAGTTATATGCTAACATTCACTGAAAAAAACATTCAAAAAAAAAATAATACTATTTGATAAAAACATTTATTTTTCTTAAATTTTAATTTTATAGTTTTTTATTCCACTCTGTGTTAATTAAATTATTTAAACACGCATCTGCGAAAAAAAGTATATTATACAAAACTAACTTATTAATTATTTTCTAATAAAATTGATTAAAAATGCTCATTTAGCAATTAATTGTGACATACCATTTGCTTAAATAATGGCAGCATTAAAAATGAAGTAAATTTAAGATCAGTGGGGATGCAGCAAGTCAATTCAATCATTGAAGAAGAGAGAATTAATTTACGGTGGGAAAAATAAGCAGAAATGAACAAAATCAAATTCTCTAGATTCGAACCCGGACATAAGAAAGAATTAGATACTTTGCGAAAGCGACGCGCTATCCAACTACGCCACACAGACCCGTGGCGTAGAGTGAAAATAGACAATAATAATAAATGGGAGGTTAAAATTGAAATTAATTTTTAATTGAGGGGATCCACAGGATATTCACATAACGTTTGAAAGATTTCGATTCACGATTACATTTAAATGTATTGCAAAAAATTTATTGATTTTTTATATTTTAATAAAAAGCAATTAATAATAAAAAATATATAATATGAACATAGCTTTTTTTTTTCTGAGGAATTTATGCCTATTTAACTGACTATTTCAAAAAAAAATTTCGAAATGGGCAAATTTTTCCTTTTTTTTACGGATTTATATGTCAAAAAAAGGAAATATGCATTAGGCATTATTTTTAAGTAAACTATAAGTTTTATGAAAGAGAACAAAAATTTCGATACTTATAAATATTTTAAATTAATCTCAGAAATGCATTGAATGCATTTTATCATCTTAATCTGACATATATAGTTATCTAGGTTTGAAAATTATATAAAGAAAAATAGACGAAAAAATAACTTTTTCACTCGCATTTTCTTTTTACTCGCCAAAGTTACTGATTTCCCCCTGTTTAAGGCAGAATTTTTTAGTGTAACCCTTGAGTTAGATGCGGTCGACGGCGAAACAGGTCAAAGGTCTTTGGCGCAAAGCTAATTTTCGACGCCAATGTTTGGCTAAATGTAAAATCGCGTATTTTAAATTATTTTAAAAATCATTACCTTCATTTTAGGGCATAATTTTTTAAGTTAATGCTCTCAAACTTCACAAACTATTTGCAAAAATAACGTACTTTGAAATAAAAAGTGTACAAAAACTACTGTTTAAGTTATTTCTCAGAAAAACAGCAGTTTACGAAAATCACAAAATGCTTTTTAAAATCCGTAATTTTGAAGCAATTTTTTCAATCTTCCTATATGTTCCGGATATTTTTGCTTTACACACGGAAAAAAGATTTTGTGAGATTACCTTCATAAATAACGAAGTTATTCAATGTGAAGTAAAAATTGGGACTACTTTTTAAAAATTCTTTAAAAAAAAAGTTTTGGGAATTTTATTTTTTAATTGACTGGATCTGAAAGAGAAAGGCTTGAAGTCAATGAGTGAAGAATATCGATTTAATAACTCGAAAAGAAATTCATACGCAACGATTTAGATATAATTTTCATAAAAACGCATCAGTTTTAACACTATTTTAAAAAATTCGAAAAACATAGAAAATATCGTTATTATACAAAAAAAAAATATACCGTATAGTGGCGAAATAAATGATCTTTCCGATTCTGTAATTATTTTTTGTCTGATTTCAACACCGAAAATTGGATGACAATTTAAAATGGTGGAAAACGTAAGATTCCCGTCTGCCGAAACGGAATGGAAGTATCACCAAGTAAACAACCGGCAGGAGTAAAACAATTAGGCGTTTTAAGGTTTTTAATTAATATCTTTTCAACTAATTACAATATTGGAATGTAAATGGGCAATACGGCTTCCCCGGAAAATTCCCGATATTTTGGTACCTTCCGCGACTTTCTGCGTCGTACGGTTCGTGAGAAGATAGACGCACATACATAGATATATAGATACGTTTGTTTACCTCTTCGGATTTTAATAGTGTAAGATATATATATATATATATTTAAATATATTTAAAATACCTCACACAAACACAATCAAGCAAACACTCGAAATCACACCAAACCTAGAGTACGACATCACATTTCAAAATTTCAATTGCGAATAAAAATAATGAAGATCAACATTTTCAAGCAAAATTAAAATTGTATAAGATAAAAATTATATATAAAATATCCAAGTGCAACCTCGGACTTAGGACCGATAAGTGGGGTTAAACTAGTTTGATGGCGCCAACCTTCCCCCTATTGCAACTTGGTAAACTAATCTGGAAACATCCAAATTCTCAAAAATTTAAAATTTAAAAATTTAAAATTTAAAAAAACTTTTCTTTTTAAATTTAAAATTAAAAAAATATTTCTCTTTTCAATACCTAAAAAAATTAAACTATTCGCCATTGCATTCTGAAAGATATAACATAAAAATGTTAAAATGCTAAAACAACTTAGTGCATAATAAAACAACCATAAAAAAAATCAAAGAATATGCACCCATCCTTGAAATGGTTGTATAGAATGAAAAAACCTTAAAAGTTTGAAAATTCAAAACAAGAGTGTAGTATATTCAAAAATTAAATACTTAACAACACCAAAACAGATTACACAAATCATAAAAAAAAAATTTTAAAAAACTCACCCCAAATCATCCTATTAATAAATGAAATCGATGAACGGTATTCCAATTTCTCAACAATTTTTCATTTCTCCTACATCAATCATAACTCCTACATTATTCATCACTCCCACTAATGCCACGCTATATCCCAAAAGATCCATATTCTTACTTTCGAGTTTAAATATGTAATATTAGATGCAAGCCAGATTGCATTCAAAAAATTTTTTTGATTGGTCATAGAAATTTTGGTTGGTCACTAATAATTTTAAAGTATAGTCGTGTAAGCGTTGGTATGTGTGTGTATCAAAATGCAACCTGTGTGTGGAATGAACATATTCTTCACAGCTGGACCACTAACAAGCTGACTTTGTGGACGTAATGTTGTGTAGTGGATCTGTGCATTTCGCAAAACCTATCGTGGAAACTGTCGCAAGTTGCCAATTTTTATGAGTTTAAACAGATTTTTAAGAAATGTTTTTGATCTATGCATGATTTCAAGAAGTTGATGGGATAATCACTCTGTATGCAATTAAATAAAAATTTCTGAATGTTCTTGAACTTATCAATATTATGTGTAGTTAAATTATTATTTCTCATCAAGAAATTTAAAATTATGTATCTAAATATTGATATGTGTATGCAACTATTGAAGTTTGGGATCTTTATAACATTAAAGTTAAATGCATCTCTTTTATCATAAATATTGCTATACACTCGTGTGCAAAAATTAAGGACGAAGTCGAAAAATTAGCATATCAGCTGAACGAAGAGGCAGAGCGGACAGAAAGACCAATCAGGAGATTAAGTGAGGTGATGTACGGTAGCACATGCGCAGATATGTAGGTAGACGTAATGGGGGAGTGTCTGAGTAGTAAAGCATGTTGTCGGTGTAAGATTAGTATTTCTGGCAAAGAGATTGCACACCGTATAGCAGTTAAAATCACACCGAGTTGCTGCCTCAGCGAGAAATGGCGAATAATCAATCTGTTAGACGACATCTGGATGCTTTTACCCGAGGTCGAATCATTGGGAAGTTGGAGGAAGGTCGCAGTGTGACAAGTGTGGCTGCAGAGTTCGGAATTGCTCACAGCATCGTTTCACGACTTTGGAGACAATTTCAAACTACAGGAACAGCTATCCGGGGGTTCAGTAGTGGTCGTCCACTAGGAACCACACCCGCAGATGACCGGTATATTGCCTTACAGGCCAGAAGAAACAGGAGGCAGACAGCGGGAGAAATTGCTAGACACACGACACAGGCAACTGGACGACTGATATCGCGTTTTACCGTGGCCAGAAGACTGCACGGTGGTGGTCTGTTTGCACGACGCCCTGTACGGTGTGTACCTCTAACGCCTGCCCATCGGAGAAGGCGTTCTCTGTGGTGCCGGGAACACCGGAATTGGAGAGACAATGAATGGGGACGAGTACTCTTTACAGATGAGAGCAGATTCAGTCTGAGTAGCGATTCTCATCGCATACTCATCTGGAGAGAGCGGGGAAGCCGCAATCATCCCTCGAACATCATTGAAAGGGTCAGGTATGGAGGTGGCGGTGTTCTCGTTTGGGGAGGCATCATGCTTGGTAGTCGTACAGACCTTCACATCTTCGACGCAGGTTCAGTCAACGGGACCCGTTATTGTAACGAGATTTTTCTTCCATATGTGCGTCTTTTTAGAGGCGCTATGGGTCCGCGGTTCCTTTTCATGGACGACAATGCACCATGTCATCGCACAGTAGCTGCCGAACAGCTCTTAGAGAGTGAGGATATTGAACGTATGGATTGGCCGGCACGATCTCCGGATCTCAATCCCATCAAGCATGTATGGGATTTTCTAGGCAGACGCTTGGCAGTTCGTACCTTACCACCAGTAACGATTCCGGAGCTTCGATTGGCGCTGCAAGACGAATGGGCAGCAATGCCTCAACAACTCATTGACACCCTCATTCTCAGCATGGGCAGACGCTGTGAAACCTGCCTAGCAGTCAGGGGAGATCATATCCCCAACTAAAGACCGGATATTTCTTGCTGGACACCTATCACAGGGATGTTTCGGCCTTCAGTCGCATTGCGCTCCATGCTACTTTTCCAATAAAGCTTCTTTTTATTTCTCTGATTTCTCTTTTAGTAAGTGTTGCTTACATTACTCATGTCCTTACGTAGTGGGGATCTTACGGTATTAAATGTGTTGATTTGGAATGCTTTTGTACAAAGTTATATTGAAAAAACCGTCGCGTCCTTAATTTTTGCCCACCAGTGTATAGTTTGTTGTCAATGATATGTAAATCTAAATCTAAGAATTCAACTTTGTTCGAGTTAAAAATTTGTCTGTATCAATTTTAAATAACCCGGATAAAAATCAATGTTAGGTTAAAATTCCCTGTCTCGATCAATAACAATTAAATCATCTATATATCTCAACAAAAGGCATGATGGATCATTTCTTCGACCTGATTCATAATGGTATATATATAACCGGCTATAAAAATTGCAACACCTTGTAAAAAAGCAAAAAAAATAATAATAGTTATTGTAAAAAGATTGGCAAGAAGACAAAATTATTAAATATGCAAGAATTTTGGGGTTTTACATGGGTGTGAAATTAGTGGGAACAGCTTCCTCCCCTGTCAGCCAAAACGGCCCTTACCCGCTTTGGCATGGTGCCGAACAGGACATGGAGCAGAAACAATTAACTTAATTCCATGCTGCTCCAAGTCTCTGCCATACTTCATCAACCGCATTAGCTGGAGAGTGATGTTGGGTTAGAGTCTCACAGAGTAACCCAAGACTAGACGTTTTCAATGTTGGACAGATTTGGAGACCGTATATGGTATGTTACTAGCCAAACACTACCTGTATCAAGGAAGGTTAGTACACGATGTGCAACTCGTGGTCTTGCATTATCTTGTTGATAGAGGGAGTTCGGAAAGCCTCGACGATAGGGCACAATTACTGGTCGTAAGATGTCAGAAATGTGCCAATCTGCTTTCAAATTATCTTTAATCCGTATTAGAATGGTACTTGTTATTTACCCAATGGTTGAATACACCAGATGCAGGGGCCTCTTTGCCGATATCAAATGCAAGAAGGCGATAAGCTGTCTCTTCGGAATCTCTAGACACGTATAAATGTATCCGAATTCTCTCGCAAAAATACGACTCTTTTGAAACGACGACATTGTGCCACTTCTGTATTTAGTTTTGTCGTTCGGGCGCACATGAATCGTCGTTTCTTTCAACGAAGCATTGTCAAGGAAGGCCGAAGTAATGGCCACCGTGTTGACAGTCCATGGTGCTGCAAACGTGTCCATTTCCAGTTGGTCTATGATGTCGTTGCACGATTTTGAAAGGCTGACCTCACAATATGGCTGTACTCTCGAACATTAGTCATGCGAGGGCGCGGAGATCCAACATATCGTTCAGTATGACCCTCAGCAACACAATTTAGCATGACACTGATTGGGTTTCGACCAGAGTGACGAGTGATATCCTGGAACGATAATCCACGCTATACATAGACAATGATCCTGCCCCTTTCTAATTCTTACTTTTGCTTGTAAGATTTTATTCTTCTTATTTGAGTTATGACACGATATTCTGAGCAAACTGTGACCTTACAAAGCGCTTTCCTTAAGTGAAATCCAAAACACAACTTTTCTATTACACAGTGCTTCAGATGTCATTTCTTCCTCCTGTGTCTTCTAAATGCTGTGAAATGCTAATCATTTGCATACTTCCTACATGGTCTTCTTTTCATGTGACTTTGATGTACGTTAAATCATTCTGGCCTCGGGTTGCAATTTTAATGTCCAACAGTGTAAATCCCAATACAAACTCTTTTTATTCTTAATTGCAACAAAAATTGTATTTTTAAAATAATTCTGATTAAAATTTAATTTTTAACAGTTTTTTGGTCTATCATGTTACTTTACTTACAGTTTCTAACTCTTAAACTTCATTTAATAATGGAATAAAAAAATCTACTAAATTATTATTAACTTAAATTTCTTTTTTATTTGCAATGCATTTGCTTTTCTTTTATCTCGACGAGTTTCTTTGTGTCTTTGTATTAAGTTCTTTCAAAATTATTTCCTCTTTTTGAAGTTATCTTATCAGGTAATCTGAAACTAATTTGCATTCGAATTGTAATGTTCGATTTCAATCATCTTTTAAATATTGCTTAAATTTATAATAATAGAAAATGTCACCATAAAATTTGAAATCTGTAAGAATTTTGACAGTAAAATATAACCTACACAAAAATATACAAAAAAAAACTTCTATTAACACCACGTTTACTGAAAACAAAAAAAAAATAATTATCAATGGTTCCGTAATAAAATATTGCTCAAATACAAGAATAATAATTAAATTTTGTCTATACCCTCATTCTTTGTTTTACAGATTGTGTGAGTGAGGGAGTGAGTGATGCGAAAATGATCACCATCTTCAAATAAAGCCTCTAAGATTTTTTTTCTAATAATTTATTTGAGTAAAGAATAATTGTTTCTTCTGCACTTATTTGTTAGATATATTTAATAAAGAGAAAAATTGAGCAACTAATTGCAAATAAAACTAAATATTACTAACCACTGTTCATTCTCCTTTACGATACGTTTCATATTCAGGGGAAAGAAAGTTCCCAGGAAAGATAAATTGAATGTGTCTTTTCCATAACTGGTGGAAGTCAAAAATGAAGAGAAGACATCTTCTCATTTTCGAAATAAAGTAATACTGCGAAAATGTGGAGAGGACTTCACTTTTTTTACACGCGACTCTAAAATCCATTTCCTACGTCACTCAAAATATATTCCCTATATCCATTTCCTGAAAAAGATTTTTTATTATATCCCTTTGCTTTATTTATTTTATGAATACTTTTCTTTTCTACTGTCCCTCGTCTTCCTCCAGGGCAAGCTGGAATAGCGAAGTTGATTTGAGGGGGAGGGGAAGAGACAAGTATATTTTTTTTTTCTCCAACTAGAAATGCAATTTTAGATTTGTGAGCTTTATTGCTTTAAATCTAAAATATAGATATTTTACCTTATTTTCCTCTTAAAAGAACACATTTTTATGTCTTATTTATTAACTATAGCATTTTTTTTTGTCGGACAAAAAAGTTATCCGCCATATTTACGCAAGATGGTCTCTTTTGTTTGCACATATATTACTATAAAGTAGAAAGAGAGATTCGCTTAACCAAAGAAATTTTGTTTTTATTCTCAAAATTTATGTATCGGGCAACGTTCCAGGTCCGTTTTCAAATCATTTTAGGAGAAACAAAATTATGATTGCATATGTTACGATACACGAAAGTGGGGAGCTATGTTGTAACAACATTTAACAATGAAAAAAAAAAAAGATTTGTGTAGTTCATTATGTGTGATGAAAGCTTTATGTTAAGTATATTGAAAATTGCACAGTTTATTTTATACTTTCTGAAATTTTATTGCTAGATGCTATATTGAATGTTGGAGAAATTAAATTCATTTTGCTTAGAAATCTAAGTTGAATATTTACATGCAAGAATAATTAATTTGTAGCCTACAAAAATTATATTATTCATCTAACATTTGCTCTCATTATGCATATTCTAAATTAAACAGCTAATATTTTCTCAGAAAAGATAGTTCAAATCTCAGATTACAATCCCAGCCCATTAAGACGACACAGTACCCTCCAAATTTCAATAATACCAAAAAAAACATATTTTTCTATTTACATGTGGTCTATATCATTGGAAAGCTTACCACAAAATTTTAAATCTCCAAACAAATTAGTTTTTAAAATATTAGAAGTTTTCTGAAGTTAGGTTTTGGTTTCGGTTCCATTTTAAAGCATTTTTACACTCTTAAATTGATTTAATTAAAAATATTTTTGAGTACAATCAACTCTTTCAGTATGAAATGGTTATTAATTTCAATTTGCATTATTAAAATCATTTCTGTTTGATTGCGTTTGAGTTTCTTGAGTTCCCATATTTAATGAATTAAAATTGAATTCAAGGCTAATTTTTGTTTAAAAAAAAGTTAAGATAGCTTAGAAGCTTTTTCACAAAACTTTCTGAGGTTGCTGTGAGAAATCATATTTGGAAGAGATGAAATACTGCT
Organism: Trichonephila clavata; assembly: GCA_019973975.1. Classification (NCBI taxonomy): domain Eukaryota; kingdom Metazoa; phylum Arthropoda; class Arachnida; order Araneae; family Nephilidae; genus Trichonephila; species Trichonephila clavata. The sequence continues at coordinate 62,895 of BMAO01016903.1, read as the reverse complement.
GAAAATTATATATTTTAAAACCAGCCCAAAACTGTGATACTGCAAATAAGACTTCTGAATACAAGTATTGCATATAAAGCTGAATATTCCTATGATATGTGTCAAACTACATAATAGTAAACATACAGTAGTGCTATATTATGGTATTTGTGTGTTCTAGTAGGAAGACTTCAAAACTTGCTAAACTTCCCCAATTTAAAACTAAAAAATAATAAATTTTATGTACAAACCTGGATATTTTTAGCTGTAGTTAGTATCATTTGTATGTTGTACATAAATGATTTGTGTTTCAAAACTTTTGTGAAAAAACTTTGTTAAGATTAGGCTGAAAACCCTGTCGTCGTAACAAACACTGTCAATATTGTGCAAAAGTATATTTTGAATTTATAGTGGCGTTGACGGATGAAGGAAGGCAGATGTGAACTTAGGTATGTTATTCCTCTTTCAACGAGAACGTTGAGAGTAGTGTTTTTATTTCTATTTGTCAGAGAAATAATTTATGTCTGTATTTTTAAGTTCAGATTAGTAGTTTTTTATCTGCTGTATCTGACAATGAAAGAATCCGATGATGGATTTAATGTGTTGCCTCAGAACAATAAAAACAGCGAGTAGAAATATAACATAAGAATGGAGTGAGCAGCGGAATAAAGATTTTTAATATATTCACCTTCTGAAAAGGATATAATTTTATTTCTTTTATATTATACTTAATCATGGTACAATAATTAACATCATAAATTTAATAAAATGTGTTCAGGCATAATTAAATGAAGTAATGTTTTGATATAGAGCATAAGTTGAAAAATAACATTTAAAAAAATTAGAGCTTGAGAGGAATTACAGGGTTTGGTTTTATGCCTTTACAAACTTTAAATGCGTTCTTCTCGGACTTTAAATTTTGAACATAATGGTGTTTTCTAATCTCTAAGGCTTTTTATCTGTTTAAGATAGAGCCTTGAAACTTTTGTATGTACTTAGATACGTATGTTAGTAAGGACTTAAATCTGAGATCTCTAGTAATTTTTTTGTAAAAATGCGAGTTAATGTAGTAAATTTTTCGTTTTTTTTTTCAGGTTTAGCTAGGTAATTAATTATTTAAAATCAACAAGTTTCACAAAAACAACATGTTTTCAAATCCATTCTAACTTTCAGTCACAATAATCTAAGGAATATAAATCACTTAAAATGACTAAAAAATTTTAAAAATGGATCATTTTATAAAAGTTTGAAAAAACTTCAAAAATTCTTAATTTTCTTAAAATTGTAAAATAATGGCTGATCACTGACGTTTTGCTTTCAGACTCAACTTCAAAAATAACATGAATATAATATATGAATTATTTTTACCAAAAAAGATTTTTTGAAAAAAGTTTCTGTGTAGTGTTAACTTTTATGGTATTCGCCCGTACGTCTCCACGCTTTACTCTGCAAACGAAACCTAAACTAAAAGATAGTGATTTAGCAGTTATGAACTTAAGTATGCAATCCAATTAAAAATCGACACATTTGGCGTAGCTTTGTCTTCTTGTGAAGATTTGTTTCATAACTGTCTTAGTAATAAGCTATTTTCCCGAAAAGTTATATGTGCTAACTTCGAATCATCACATATACATAACAAAATTATGCTTTGTAGTCAGAATTAAAACAAAAATGAATAGAAAACTTTTTAGAAAATATGAAAAAGAATTTGGGTGTCTTAATGGAATCTGTATTTTGTATCAACCAACTAAAAATAAATTCGTAAGGATCATTGCATATATAAAGTGAATGGACCTTAAAATTCTGCAAAAAATAGCAAATATTAGGAGTTAAAAATATCTTTTTTATGGTATTTAAATTTGACCACTTGGCACTCAATGCTTCCAATGTTTTTCAAATTATTTAGAAAAGTTATGTTTGAGAAGAAATGTAAACAAGCATTTTAAAGGAACACATTGTAATAATAAGAAGTGGTTGATTTTCACATTACTTTTAACAAGTAAAATTAGCTCAAAATCGTACTTCAAAAAATTGATTCCATACACGTCATTAGGAATGAGAAACCTAAGGCATATGTATGTGAATTAGACCCTATTCAATTTATTTTATATCTCACAAACCAAATTTTCGTTTTAACTACTTTATCTCTAACTTAAGAAAATGATTTATGCGGCACATGTGTCGTGGTGTGTCTACTCATATAATTACGATGATTTTATCAAATATTCTCTTCATCTGAGTATTGTGAGCATGAGTAAAAAATAAACATGTAGAAATAAACGTTTATAAATATATTCACATGAGAAATACTAGTAATATTTTGAGAGTAATGCGTGTTATGTTTCATATTTTTATGTATAACATTTAACAGATTCCCATTAAAAAAGTGACGGTTAAACAAGAAAGTATATCACTTAGTTATGCTATATTCGAAGAATTGTTATAACAATCACTTCTTCGCGTGCCCAATAAGATCAGGAGAATTATGTATGTGTGTATAAAATATATGACTTGGACAACTTCGTAACTGGCGTGCTTGTGCATGATTTTGGTTAACCAACTGACATTTCACAAATGCCTATAAAAATCGAAGCTGGTCAAATGACGTCTTTTTAAATAAACATTGTATTCTTTTCTCCAACTGATTATAAATAATACAGAATTTATCATGGGCATTACACCACAAAATTAGTGCCATGTAATAATCAGAATTTTTTTTTCTTTTTAAGGAGTTAAGGCTTATATATTTTTAGAAAGAAGGATAGAAATTAAAAACTTTTTTTTCCCTCAGCAAAATACAAATATGTCATCAATGAAATTAAAGGACAATTTATTCGCCATCGTACTTTTTACATTTAATTTAAATGTGCTCCTTACTTTACCCATTATAATATCTCTTTTCTCTGGTCTGCTATTTTTCTCATCCGGCATATATTCCCGTTGCCTGTGATATTTCTTTGAAAATAGTATGAAGCTAGGTTCCGGGCTCAGAATCGTCTTGAAATTGTTTGCCAAACTGTTTCAACAATTCAAGTTTTAGAATTTTTTGATCGTACTTTTTTTTCTTCACATTTCACAATCGTTTTTGGAAGTAGAGAACTATCTCAGTTCTTTTTAGTTTTGTACGCGTACACAACAATGTTTTCTTCCTCATTATTTGTGTCAAATTGCTCAGAGTCAGTGTCCAACAAATCATATACACCATTTTTATTCTTAGATTTTTCTTCTTCATTTATTTTAGAGCAAAGTTCACGGATATTATTTATTTATTTTGACAATTGTTTTTAAATTGACATCTCAGAGGTAAATTTTTGAATTTGCGTTTAAATAATGCATTAATAATAAAGTACTGACATTACTACTTAACTATTTTCATTCATATTGTTACGAATTTTGTATAAAATAATGTAAATAATTTGTATTTGGATGTGCAATGCCTTTACATTACTCTATGTTATATTTATTTCATGTTAACATTGTAATATTCACAAGCAACGCCGTCTCTTACGTTATAATGGTGATTCAATGGGAACTTGGCGAAATATTGGCGATAGGGCCAAGTTGGCATCATTTTTGGCGAAAAAGTTGGCGACTAACGTGGCGACATTGGTGACCATGTTGGCGAGTTCGGGACCCTCTGAATTTTTCTAGAAATTAGTAGAGAAATCCACTAATTTCACGATCTGTGACGCGAGCACATCTTTCCAGAAGTTTCGGCCCCGGATATAAATAGAGAGATACTCGCCGCAACAGTCAGTTTCATGTCAACCAGTGAGTACTGTTTTGATTAGCGTTTAGTAGACTTGCCTTGAACTTGATCAGCTCGGTTGTGCTTGTGAATAGTCAGTTACATACGTGTATTTTAGACACTGCTTATTGTGTCTGAGTGCTGTTGAAGGTGTGAAATCCTTCTGTTATTTATTCTGTGAATTTTGCTGCTGAATCCTGTATTTCAAGGATTGATTTTCGACAATAAATTATCATCGCTGTTAAAGAACTTTCTTGTTGTTTACAACTGATTTTGCATAAAATCCTCGAACCCCGATCTACGTAACAATATATATATTATCCAAAAAAGTCTGTATCCTATTATTAAACCAAATAGATCACGTACTAAATATCTGTAATGTTCCTTATTTATTTTTTGTGGGTTAACTATAGCCGGTACTTTGTACTAGGCATAAAACAACATGTACATAAACACAGCCAGTAATATTATCTTGAAAAACTTAGAAATTTGAAATTTCAATCAGAACACTTCATAAAATTTCATAAACTTTGCAGTGGTCAAAAGACTAAACACAACAGATTACTTTAGAGAATATATGACTATAAAAGGAAAACAAAAAGTGAGAGGGACAGAAATGTTGAAAACTAAGTAGCAATATGTTATAAAAAATGTCTGGCATTAATTCTAGAAAAATGAAAACTGAAATTCCCCTATTTTGATTTAAGTCTTAAAAGCAGTCATTTGACCACTTTGGTGGGTTTAATGTTAAAAGCATTTTAAGCAACCTATGATAAATTTGCTAACCTAAGGAACTTTAACAGTTTTTTTTTAATTTCCACCGCAGAAGGTTTATTTCCAGTTTCAAATAGATGAATGTAATTTCCTCATTTAGTAGGATGCTTATTACATCAAAGATCTTGCTAAGGTAAACTAGATTGTAATACGCAAATAAATACATTTATTTAGATGAAAACAATGCAAAGAAATTGAATTGTCTATTTATACAATAACGTATTGAGCATAACAGAATATTATAACAGTATGGAACATGAGATTGATACGCTGGAGAGTTAAAAGAACAAAAACAGTCGAAACTTTTATTTTCATTTTAATTTTAAAATGTTAAATAAATTTGAATCCAAATTTTGAAAGTTGTTATTATTGTTGCTTATTTGCGATTAAAATAACGAACAATCCTGAAAACTGAACAGGTGTCGTTCCTGTCACTTGATCATGGTTCATAATTACGATGTCTGTCACCAAAAAGCTTCGTGTAGCTGAACAGTGCGATGTTAATATTCACTCACTCGCTCACCTAAAAACCAAAATTTTGATAAAAATATTAAATTTTACGAAAAAGATTTTTTTAATCATTTCAACTTTAGTTTCATGCATTTTCCTTTATTTCCCTATTATGTTTAAAGAAATTAAGTAAAGATTTAATATGAGCAAAACATGTGTTGCGTAAAGGTTAATGCTAATTTATTTTTCTAATTGTGTTTTCTGCTAAAATGTACTTTTTCCATTAATTTGGCTCTGAAAATTATTACTCAAAACCATACACTTGAAATTTTACATAACTTAAAAAAATAGTATTCTACATAGTTCGACTCGGATATTTGTCGAAATTTATTTGATTTATGCGATTTTAACATCAATATTTCTAGTCCAGAAAATGACCAAGTTGCATAGCTTGTAACCCAGCACTTCACGCAAGAAAAAAACGATCTTAACTTCACCGCAGGGTATCTCATACCCAAGGGTGTTTATATTCTGTTTTTACCGTAACACTTGCAAACAAAGGTGAAAAAGGAAGAAAAGGAAGAAATGCAATGTGTTTATTACACTTTTCACCCGTAAATATAGTTTTTCTGTCCTTTTATTAATGCATTCAGTCCTTTAATCTTCTTCGCGAGTAAGTGCGATGTTTTCACTGAATGTTAATTTTTTTTTCCATTTTTTTTCAATTTCGTACAAGCATTGCTTACTGGTTTCTACATTCTTTACATTCTTCTGTGAATCGAAATCCAAAACACTTCAAAATTTAGCGCGTCTCGTTCAATATTTAGTAGGGGGGGGGGGTTACTACTTAACAAAATAATTTGCACATTTTCTGTCGCAACATTCAACAACACAAAAAGTATTGTCATTGGCTAACAATTACATTTTCTGGCCATTGAATATGATGTGGTCATTTTATCATAGACGATAATTGCTCTCTTAGTTAAACTATCTGGATAGATTTCAGTAGAGGAATCATACTTGATATTATACTGAACATCATTCGATTATACCTCATCATCCCCGCAAAGGGTCTTTCTTCATCCGAAAATATTGTTATACTATATCTATTAAATTCGGTATGTATTAAATTACTTAAATATCACATTTCTTCATCATAACTACAATAATAAGACATTGTGTAAAAAAGATTTTAAAGCATGCTCTTGCATTTACAACTGTAACGTGATTCACGCGCAGGGTATTACATACTCGAAAAGGTGGTATTCATAAATATACATTTAATATTCGCCCATAAGCTAAGGCTCCTCAAAGCATATGACCTTGAAGTCAACTACACGAGAAACTAATCATTCTCCGAAAATGTTTTAGATAGAGTCTTGAAAAATATTATGCGCAGAGTATGACATCCCCTGCACGTGAAGTGCCAGGTTAATATAAAAAAATTAATTAATTGATTAAAAACTTTTCTTTTTGATATAAAAATATTTTTAAAATAGTTAGGTTTGCATTATTTAGCTCAAAGTATTAGATATACACATACTTTCAGTTTCCTTTTCTCACGAAAAAAATATTCATTAAATTTTCAAACAAGAGTCATACAAATCACAAATAAAACTCACCATTTTTATATTTTATAATGAAGATTTAGTTCCGAACACACACACACACACATAATTCCATACCTTATTATTTTTAATTAAGATGGATTTTTTAGGTAAGGATCGTTTTGGTTTTAATGATAGCTTAAATGCTTATGCTTAGAAACACAGTGCTTGTGCAATTTATAAACACGTATAAATCACTACCTACAATGCAAAGGTAAAGTATGCATAACACAGATGGTAGTTATTTTGGAGTTCTAATTAGAAAAAAGTCAAACTGAATCTCGTATTTAAAAATAAATACAATGATGTAGGTTATTACCTTTAGAATCTCTGATCTTATCCTCTCTAAAAATTTATAAAATGTATTCATTTCACACACAAGAGGAACTAAGCATTTCAAGCATCTTTTTATTAACTTATTACCACACCAACAAGTATACAAAACATGTATCCATGTAATCCATTGCATGTAGTGTAACAACACATACATGTCTCCCGTTTCTATTCAAGAGAAGACCGAATACGTAACCAGGTAAACACCCATTGACCCTTTAAACCCTCACTGCTTACAGAGATGTACAAAATGACGAAGCCTTGTCATTCAGTGTCCCCAGAGACCAGAATCCTGAAACCAGAATCTTGTACCATGTATGGCTAAGAGACACTTCAGATGAACGCATTGATACTCCTGCTATCCACACCAATCGGCTGAGAGCTCTTGAATAAACGTGGGGGAGGGTGTAAGCAGTCCCTCTTGTGCATTTCTGTTAATCTGGGGATATCGGAAACACTTTACTAATCAGTGGGACTTAGCGAGTCCCCTTTACAACTAGACAGTGCACCATCCAATTATGAAGGGCAGTTTGAATTGCAAATAGAATGAGACATGACTACTTTGCATAGGACTTAATACGAGAGTAAGCATGCATATGCCTGTATAATCGCACTTAGGCCAAATGAAGTAATGAGTGGTATTCGTTTAACGTAAAAAATATATATAAATAAAGCAACGTTTGTAAATAAAAATTTATTTTAATCAATCATTTAAAAAAATTATCGTTTGGGGAGACTTGATTCACGAGATATATTTTTTGTGCTGTAATACAAACAATTTTCTTTATATTTATAAACACTTTGAATTTTGTTTTAAATTCTATTGTTTAAGTTTAATTTATTTTAGTTTACTTATAATGCATTTAATCTCGTTTAGAAACCTTTTACTGGTAATTATTTTGATTCATAGCGAATAGTCTTACATTCACGAAAATGAAATTTAAAAATTAAATACAAAAAAGAAAAAAAACTTGTATTCTAAAATATATATAAATATATAAATGCGCCAGTTTTTTATAATTTAATTCTAAGAAAAGTAATGACACTCAGTTTATTGATGTTGTAGCTCCATTAATGACACTTTTCTCCTTATACATACATGTATATACTAATACATATATATAATGTTATATACAATGTAAATGTACTACATATATTATATATATATATACAGTGGTTGCCAAAATTGTGGTCACTTTTTGAAATTCTTATGTTTTTTTTTTAAATTTATATGCTTAGGTAATACTACATTTATCAAAAAGTATACTATATTGTATTTTCTCTGGGAGATGAAGGGCTAAGAGATTGGGGTAGTACTAGAGTACTGTCCCACACTCTTAGCAATCTTTGAATTTCTCTTTGATAGTACTTTGAATTTCATTAGAACAATAATCCCACAAAATAACTCGGATATTTTTTTTGGACAGAAGTCGGACACTTTTTTTATAGCAGACCTTGTGTAAAGTTAACAATTCTTCAATAGAGAGACAGAATTTATTGGATTACTAAAGATAAATGAAATCTAAAAAACAGATATCGGAACTTTTAAAAAAATATGGATGCTGTAACATTGCTGACTTAGGGCAACTCTTATTTAAAAAATAATTTATATAAAAGTAAGATTTAACAAGTTTGTGTCTAGCCAACCTTCATCCTTTTTGTTTATAATACTGAGCGAAATCCTATTGAAAATAATGGATAAAGTTTCTTAATCCGTTACAAAAAAAAGGCAACTTTACTAAGACTGCATTCAAAAATATATATTCCCCGCTGAATTTGTGAACTCTAAACAAGTTATTGCCAGATTTTGGACCATAATAGAAATTCCAAGCATAGTATTATTGGGCGAGTTGTAGCATTTAGCAAAAAGTATAAAATTATTGGTACTAAAATAACTATACATAGTACTTCTATATATTAAGATATATATTATACTGTATATATATGCATTTATGCTATGAAAATCTAAGGCCTTTTTTACTTGCATTCGGAAAGGATATTGTAGTTAGAAAAAATGTTGATAAGCTAAGAGAGGATACTATTTCCTTAATGTTAAATTAATATTAGTGGGCTTGGCAGAAATTTTCTTCTCAAAATCCCATAAATTTCCATTATAGAAATAAACGTATGCTTCAGGTTTCTCCCAAAATAAATTATGTACTATAAATTATAAAATATTTTTTTATTTAAAAAAACATTTTTTCAAAGCTGATAAATCAAATATCCAATCAAAACATATGTGCGTTTGCTCATTTATGAAATATTAAAAAATTTAAAAAAATTAACTAGTTCACTTTTGCCTTAAATTTACCTATGTAAAGAAGTAGACTTTATAATCAATATAATTAACATATTATTGTTTTTAAGCGAGTTTTACAACTCTAAGAACTCCTCTGGGCTTTAATATGAATCATGCTGTTGTTGTTGTTACTTATCTCCTTGTCTAGCTTCTGCTAGACGAAATCTATGAGTTTATTCCCCCTCAAAAAGTCATAAACTAGCATAGGAAGACCTAGCAAGTCGTCGTAGCACAAACCCAGGCATCCAAGAATATGAGTCGAGGAAACCTGCTCAATGTTACATTTTATACAAATCGGGTGGGTTTTATGGCCACCCTGGAAGGTTAGACTTCTTAAATGTCCACTGAGAAATCTGAAAATTGCCGTCTGGTGCGTTTGTCGTAATTCATAGCAAGGGATCTTCCAGGGGAGTCAGCTCGATACCAAATATGAACATGTAAGCATCTACGAAATAAAAGCCAAAAGAACAAGAAAAAAAAGTTTTCATTCATGAAATTCTAATAGTTTTATCTAGTCTTCTTTATTGTTTTCCTTTCAGTGATTTAGAATAAATTTTTATGTTACTTTATAGTAGATTCACAAACGTCATCTTTACAATGGAAAACACTTTTTGTTGAATTTCCCAATGTATTATCTTTAAACGTTGCAATTATTATTTTTTATCTAAACAATCAAGACTTCAGATCCTTTATGTAGAGGAGTTCCCAACGATTTATTTACGCAACTATTTATTTTTAAAACAATAGCGGCACTTAGTTTAAACGTTTGAAGCTATTCGGTTTGACTCTATTCATTCCTAAAAACAACTGAATAATACCGTTGCAAATTTACAAAGTGATATATAAAACTTAAGCCGCGTTGCTAGTATTCAAAATAAAACATATTAATAAAATTTGAATAGACCTTCATGAGTTATGTAGGTTGCTAATACTACCAGAATTTTTTCATATACATGCCTGATGAGCGTTTACCAAGGAATGGTAATTAAAATATACTATGTATTGCTTATAAAACATTTTTTAATTAACATTATTTTTACGAATGTGCTTATAACATCTTCTCGTTTGAGTTTTATGAACAAACATAGCAACTTTTCAGCCTAAAAGGAGTTTAGAAGAAAGAGTTAAGTATAAACTGGATACTAGTTTTGACAAATGACAAACTCAATATCTTCTTCTTAGCATTCACTTTGTCTCTTACTTCTTCAGAAAGTATCTCCCTTCGTATATATATCAAACCAGTTGTTACAAAAAATATTGGTGTAAGTTTCGTTTTCTTTCGATTTTAAAACCTCCATCGAAATATTTGCCGAAAGTAACTATTTACATGTATCTTTTGCTGCATTGAATGCAGTAAAAGTAAACAAGTTTGAGATTAAAACTTTTGAGTAAAGAAAAAATATGTTTACAGGCTGAAAACAGGAAAAAAACTTTCTCTAAGCTATTCTGATTATTTCAATATTGAAAAACATGCTTGACTCGATATGGCTTGATCTTTTCTTGATCTTAGTGTAACTCGAGAACAAATGCAAAACCCTGTAATGAACAAACTTTCAAGATGGAAATAATAATATTAAAGGGAAGAAACGAATTTTTTTCCCCCGGTAGCCGGATAAATATGGTTTGAAAAAAAAATTCGTTTTTATAAGAGACACAATAAAATCGGAACTGTAGGCCACTATCGGGTATCTTAATCAGTCTGTTTGGAAGTTGAATTTCGGAAACATATCGATTCTTTTGCCCTGTTTGATACTTTTATTCTTGTTAGGATGCATCAAGGAATCAAATTGTAGTGCTGTAAAAAATTGAAGTTTTAGCTATGATTTCTTAACTTTTAATCTTTTTTTGACGACGAAAAATTAGAATTAAAATAAGTTTTGGACTTAAATGGTCACAAAACATCATTACTAATTTATCAACGTCATTATTACCAATTTTTGTGATGAATTCAGTCATCAAAAAGCATTGAAATTTTGTAAATACTTGGTCTACCAGCAGCGTGTTGTACTCAACTAACTAAACGTGGTAAGTAAACCGTCTCTAAATTTAGTATATGGGTTATACTTTATATGCACTCAAGAAATTTTGGATTGAAATCGTTCAAAATTGCTCATTAAATAACGTTTTAAATAAAAATTTGAAAAATTCAATAAAAAAAAATTGTTTGAATCTATCACTAATTTAAAAATATATTTTCATTAATGTTTTAGCTCTCTTTGATTTTATAGTCAATGATTACCATGCTTTCGAATCACTGTAAATAGATGTAGATGTTTTCTATACAGAATAAGTTTTACAAAGCACACTTAGCACCATTTCCACCAAAATTAATAATAACGCGCAGGGTAATGCTGAATGAGAACAACGAGTTCAGTTTTTCGAATCAAGTACATGTTATGATCAATTGTCAAAAGCGCAGCAGATGTCGATTGTGCACAGGACGATGTAGTAAAAATTGTTAATGGAGCAACTTTTGTGGAAACCACACCCTTTTCAAAGTGATGAACAGTGTATTGAACAGTAGATCGTAGCTTATCAGGTGAGATATTTCACACATAAAATAATGCAGTCCTTCCAGTTAATGGACTTCTCAATGTTTCCTTAATAATCTGGGTTATTTAGTTCTTCACAACCATAAATCGTATAGAGTCAAATTTAATGATTTCTTTAGAAAAGACAGACAAAAGACCTATGCTTGTGTTGCTCTTACAATTCACAACTTAAATGTGTTCGTTATTCTGAATTGCACAAATTATTTATGCATATCTGATGTGTCATTTCCTCAAAAAATTTTCTGTTTCCCAAAAAAGTAGCATCTGGTGGATATTTCCGAACTACTTTTTCCCCAACAATTCTGTGAATTCTGTCATTCGTTTTAGCTGCGAGATATGTTGTCTGTGTGTAGAGGCAGTGGAGGATTAAGAGGGGGGGCGGACGTGGCGGCCGCCAGGGGCCCCAAGCTTGATGGATTTTACCAGTGGCGTAATGGAGAATATTAGTGCCACCCCCTGCAAACTCAGGTTTGGGTCCCAAGCCCAAATATATATACAGAAATGGCTATATAAGAACAGAATACAATGTTTTGGACAAAATTGATATGGTAAAAATAATTGATGAATTTGCCAAAGAGAAACCAAACTATAAGTTCTTAATTTTTTTTTACGCACAGTTAAGATTTTTCTTTAGCGATGAGTTTTATTGTAATCAATACATTTTATTTTGAGAATTTAAAATAAGTGACTATTGCTATTTTAGTTTTTCGACTCTTGAGCCTATGGGCCTCAAACATTTTACCGCCGGGGGCCTCCAACTTCCTTAATCCGCCTCTGTGTAGAGGATGTGTTATAATAATCACCGAGATATATGTAGATCATTTATTTCCTACATATTTATTGCACTAAGTAATAAAAAACAATAAATTCAAGGGGGAAATGCCATATAAATTTCCACCTCCCTTTCACTTTTTTGAAAAATAATTTAACACCTTAAGTGCCACTGGCGTATACATACGTCTCACTCAATCAGTGCGTTATGTGCCCTGAACGTATATATACCTGTCCTTCCAAAATAGGATCCTTTTCATTGAGTGGTTATCAGTAAACCTATTCCGGAGGCATTTGAATATAACAAACTGACATTAACAGCGTTTGCAAAGAGTTTTTCAGAGAAAAAATGTGCTTATTTGTACCTTTCCTTCCCTCCCTCCCCCAGTACGCCGCATATGCATGCCTACGTGAAAAACGGCGTCACTGAAGAGCGAATCGCATAGCTTTTAATCGACAGTTAAGGGCTTAATGCTTATTTTTCCAAACCTTCAACATAGTATATTTTGTGGATTATGTTATATTTAATTACCAGTTCAATTAGTGAAATTAAATATATCTATACTTTGAAGATTAAATTTCCTATCTGTATCGAATTTAAATATTTATGCTGCTTCATTTTTAATTCAGCTGTTTTGAAATTATTAATTCAAAAATAATTAAAAACCTTGATAAATTATGAATGGATTTTAAAATAAATTTAGATTAATAAACTTCTTCCGTTCTGATAGTCCTTACATTTGAACTGAAGATTATCGGAAAACTGAAACAAGAACTTGGTTTTTATTTAAATTATTCTCAGCTGGACGATTATTTCTTGTTATCAATGCCAAGTACCTAAACGCAATTAATACTTCAGCTGCATGAGCTTTTCTTCAACACAATTTCTTGACTGTTACCTATTGAATTTCAATTTCCTCCAAGTTTAGCAAAATTCTCAAGTAGCATATTATCCAAGAAAATAATTCATTTTAAATTAAAAACTATTTCTTAATAATGAACTAATTTTATAAAAAAATCCATTTCAACATATTTTGCATATTCAGACTTAGAAATTGATTCAATTGCTTCGACACATATTACTCGGTGATAATATTTTTGTCAATGAAATGTTTCATCAAACATGATTTTTTCCAAGCAAACCACATTTTAAAGTAGCCAGATAATGGACATTTGACACTTTTCATCGTCTTTTCTACCTCGTATATGCATATGTATGGTTTTCTTTCTTAACATCACAAAGGAAAGTCAAAGAAATATGGAAATATCAATGCAATTGTATGCAAATGGAAAACTAGCGAAGAACTAATTTTAGTAACTCAACAAAGCATCTTTATAAAACATTATTGAAAAAAACATATGTGAAGAGCTTCGGTTATATATATATGTATACCATTTTCAATATAATTGATATTTTTAAAATTGAGAAAGGTGTCTTTAACATACCGCCCTTTTTACCCCAAAGTCAAATCTAACAATATTCAAAACGTAGATTAATATATATTTACGTAACTGTGCAAAAGAAATAAGATTTTTGCACCACAAAAGGATACTTGGAAATCGATTGGCAAACATAATGTTCTCAAATATTGACCTTAAATGAATTAAAACTAGTGAGAGAACTAAGTTTTCTCATTTTTTATTCTTGATTTATAACAGCGTGAAAAGAAGCAGAGGTTTGATTGTTGCTTCCACAAAACCCATAATATGCAGACTTCACTTGCTTGAACTCTTAATACGAAGAATCTTATTATTCACGAACTTGATGCAGCTGGATCATTTTGATGAAAGAAAATTAGTTTTGGAAGGAATGTGTGAGTTTTACAACTTCATAAATTTCGCTGACATTCGAATTCAATAGAAACAACCAATTAAAGAATAAAAACAAATACTTTAATTTAAAAAAACATTGTTATAAAAATGTCCGGTAAGGAAACCCGAAAATTATAATGTTATATATTTAAAGGTGTAGAATGAAAAAAATTACGCTATAATACGAAGTAGGATTCAAAGTTTCTGGTGAGTGTGAGAGAATATTAACGTCGCACTGATTAGCAACACGAAGACTTTTGGCGACGGTCCGCGTAATTTTGAACCAAGGTCAAGTGACGCGGACGACACCTGAGCTGGCACCCTCCTCTCCTAACTACCACACCACACCAACGGGAGGACGTTTGAACTCTCGACAGATTTAACGTGCATCGCTCCCCTACACGGCGGGTCTTTAGTGGTTCTAGGATCGAAAATATGACACGCTAGCCATGATACTATGCCTAGACCACTTGGCTACCGCGGCCACAAAGGTCTCTGGACTGAGTCTATAACTTAAAAAATATTACCAATTAAACTGCTGAAACGCATCCTCCTTCGAAATAATACCTTTGAGCAACAAGCCAATTTTGCCATGGCTTGTAAAAGTCATCATAACATTTCCAGAATTCATTTTTAGCCATATCCTTTTTAATTCTGCATTGATTCTGTTTTAACTTCATCTGCAGAATGATTTTCGTTTAATATGCGGAGAACGATGTGTTGACACACTCTATGCATGTTAAGATCCTTTGTCAGAATCCACTGAAATGAGGTCTAGGATATCTCAATCGGTACTGCTATTGTTTGAAGCATGCTCTTACATACCACAGCAGAAACCTTTTCGATGTTTTCAGTGGTGCGGGAAGTCTGCAGGATACGAAACTTTCCCTGCATTCTCTGAAACGTCGATGCCACTCAAAAGCTTTCATTCGCGATTATGTATGAAATTTTGAAGCATGTGTAAGGCCATTGCCTTACACATGCTTCAAAATTTCATGAGTCTCCGTAACACTTTTTCCCAAACGAACACAAAATTTAATATTCATTATCGGATCAACAAATATATTTCCTTTAATAGCCGACGATTAAATGTATCCACCTACAAAATACGACGCCGTGGCGAGCCACCAACCACGTGATTTAGGACAAAAGGGGAAGAATGCAATACCAAACAAATGTTATCGTAATTGCTCAACTGCAAAAAATTTCCACGTTATTGGCTCAGTCCGGGAACTTTTGAATACTACCTCAGGTAAGAAGTATACTAAAATACTTATGTCTAGAAGAAATCAAGTAATAAAAAAAAGAATAAGATGGTACAGGTCAAAGAAAAATATCCGTAATAATGCATTAGCAAATCTGTATGTCTGGAGCTAAGACTGCAGGTTAAACATATTCTTAAAGCTCTGGCCTTTTTCTCCTCATTACCAATATTACTTGGCTCAAGTAAAATTTAGAAGTAAAAGTGATGCCATGACAATCCTATTCAACTTCTGCGCTAATTTATTATTTTAAATCTTAATTATCAAATTGTGCTTAAGATTTGTTAATGTTTTTTATTGGATTTTTAATGTTCATTCCATTTTTTACTTATAAAGTTTCTTTCATGTTTAAATTTTTCAAATTTTTCCATTCTAAGCAATTCATATACGTTAGCAGGTTTAATAAAACATAAAATCTTAAATATTGTGTAACTTTAATAGATTTGTCATTATGATATTATTTACAAATAATGATTTCTTCAATATTACAAAAAAAATTTATGCTTCTTAAATTGCTTTGCGTTTGAGGCAAACCAAATGCAAACCTTTCTTGTTTTTTTCTTGCAAGTTGTTGGATTTAAAGGTAAATGAATTATTCGTAGGATTATACATGTAAATAAAAATTCTGAAGAAAAGTTGGGCATTAGCAAAACAATGGCTTAAAATTTAATTAAAGTCTTTTAATATGACAAAACTGTTACTTTTTGCATAAAAAGATGTCACAAATCTTATTTTAAAATGTCAAGATTAATTTTTTTTTCATTTCTTAGAAAAGAAAATTAGCCGCAGAATGAATGCAACATCTTAAAATGTTCAAATGATACAACTAATCTCTGTAGGAGAAAAAAAAAAACTTTAAGCTATTCTGTAACAGAGTTTTCTAAAAAACTTTTAATTTAATTCCTACACAAAGAGATTGTTTTTCTTTCTCAGTTCTACATTCGGAGAAGTGAGAAAATTACAGCTTTGAAAGATTTTCGACAAAAGAAGTAAAAATTATATATTCTGAAATTACTGCTACGACGTTAAAAAGGAAATGGAAAAGTTGGATCAATTGGATTTCTTTTTCTTCCTTTAAACTTATGGTTTTGTTTTTCTTTTTTAAATTTCTGATGGCCGTAATTATTTAATGAGTTTGGCTAAAGGAATTAAAATAATTTTTCCTGCAATCAGAATACTTTTCATATCTGCACCTCAATTTTAAATGTTGTTATTCTTAACACAGAATTACCAGTTCTCCCTTCTGATATTATCCAGAAGAAAAACTTAATCATATCCAATTAATGAATTAGATATTTTGTAATTTTTTTGCGCATGTATTAAGTTTAAAAAAAAATTGCATCATATAATTACAGAGACGTATTTTAACTATCATCTTCTTCTTGGCACAAAAGTTTGCCAACCACAGCTAATATGACCCTTAATTATGAGTCAGAATCAGATGACAATGCTAATCTTTAAATTAGTTTAGATCTCTCTTTAATCCCCCCCCCCTCTACATCCTCACCAATATTTGGATTTACAGTCTATGGCATCTTTAGTACACATCAATATCTATCGGATCTCACTCGCATTCATGACACATGCAATGTTTTGGTTCCCTTACCACAAGGCTACCGCGGCCCATAGAAAACTTGAAAATATTTGTAACATGAACTATTATTTTTTAACTGTGCCCGCAATCGTTACTGGTTGATTTCTCCTCTCTCTCTCTCTCTTCTTTATAAGTACTCTATTTTCTCTGCTAGCTACCATTTTTAGCATCTTTGTGTTTTGCTGTTCAAGATAGTTGTTAAAGATTATATTCATAAATTTATTTTAAATTATCTAGATTCTTGGCAACAAAATACAAGCTTATATTTTATAAACTTAAATTGCCACATTTTATTCCTTAAACATAACACAATTTCAACCGGAGAAAAGTAACAAAAAATTATCTGCAATAGTGGGGAAAAAATTGATATAATAAATAAGAAATAAAATACGCACATATACATTATTACCATGCTAACAAAATCCATGATATCCAAAACAAACATTCACTTATCACTATCAACATCCGTAAATATACGTCAGAATAAACACACTCCGTACACGGAACAACAATACAATTAATCTCTCCAGTAATTTAATTCTGCCTTTTGTCCTATCGATTTCATAAAAATAACAAATATATTTCTCGAAAACTTAGGAAATGTAACTTCAGCTACTCTAATTGCATAATTTTCGAAGAATAAACGTAGGCTCTCTGGATTGCTAGATTAATTTTAATATCACCCCTAGATGCCGCAAGAGGCAGAGTATAAAATGCCCGAGGGAACCGAGCTCATACGAAAGCGGTTTAAAGCCATACGCCGGTCACCCAGGAAACACCTACCCCCGCATTCAGTGTTTATTGAATAGGAGTACACACAGTATATTTACATAGAACGAATTAAAGATTAAATTCACAGTGTGCAGACATAATTATAAAATGCAAATGAACAAAGCTAAAAATTATAATTAAAAAAGCGTAAAGGGTAGGAGAAGGGAAATTATATCTTATTCGAGCATTCTTTCAAATATATTTAAAACAATTTAATTCTCCAATACAAATACACTTTACAAATTCAAAGACAAAAAAGTCAGGAAGCATTTAAAGAATAGTGTTTTTCAAAAGGTGATTTCCCACCAAAGTCAACTGACGATAATGATGCCCCAAGCTGCCATTCCATTCCTAAATCTTTTCCATAAAGCCTACAGGAAGTCTTGAGAGATTTCACTTACATCAACCTCACAGCATGTCAAATTTTTAAAATCATTGGAGCCCCAACCCTTGACTTGACTTCAGCAATCACAACCACGTACTCACGCGTATTATAGAACTCGTCTTCTTTGTAGGACAGCGTTTCTCAAACTGTAGAGCGCGACCCCCTAGAGGGGCTTGATAACTCAACAAGGGAGTTGCGAGCATATTGAAAAGTCGAAAACAAAAGATTTAAAAAAATTATTAATTTACTCAAAGTAAACAACACACACAAAATACATTCTGACATAAAATATAAAATACACATTTGCACTAATACAGTACACTTATAAATGTATCAGTACTGCAAAATGTATTTTGTTACTAATTTAACAGTACTAATTTAAGAACAAGTTTAATAATTACCAGTGAATCCATGCGCTTGTCATATATAAAAATTAACTCTTATCTGGATGATTTGTAAGGTTTATAATTAATCCGTTAACTGCTGATTAAAAGTTACGAGATTCACTCCCCAATGCCACTGTTTCCCACGTTGGCACGCGTATGTGATATATGGGTGGGGGGATGAAAAGGAATATATAAGTAAAGCCTTCACAGAAAAAAAAATCCTATGCAAACATCCAATATCCTTTTATTGCATTTCAAAGCCTTCGGAAAAATTTTGTGGATAGCACAGTGCACAGAAAGAATTATACTTCGAAAAAATGTATATATACGGTCTGTGTAAATAACGCTTTTGTTAAGTGAGACGTTTATATACACCGGTGGCACTTAGAAGTTGAAGTCGTGTTGATTATTTATGTCAAAGTATAATATATTGCATTCAATAAATTGTTATTGCATGGAGGAGGCCGCGATGAAAGTTATGATTGAAAATTGGGTCGCAAATACTGAAAGTTTGAGAACCACTATTGTAGGATATAATCAATAAATAAAATTGTATATAAAATGACTAATACAAATAATTATAAAGCTAAAGAAAAAAAATCTAGAATATTTTCATAAAAGAAAAATTTTCAGCAATCGTCAATCAGTTAAGTTTAATTTACTGCTAAGGTAAATCTAATGAAAAAAATGCATAAGTTTTTGTATTGTTTTTGAAGTGATATATAAGTTTTATTTATAAAAGATAAATATTTAATGTCATTTTGTTACAGCAATTAACATTTTTTTCTCAAAATAAATTATTATTAAAATACTTCGTTTTTTGAGAAAAAATTTTCAGAGGGGAAAAAAAAATAACCCAAAATTATAGGAAGAATACCTGGAATTAAATTAATATCTTAGTAGGTTTCACGCGTAATTCTAAAGAGTATTGCCTAAATTGATAGTTTTGAATTATTTATTAGTTTTCTAAAAATAATGAGGAACCGTGTTCGTCTATTTTCTACACAAATATTCTTTTTAAATTTTTTTTCCAATTTCCTGCGTTGCTGTTCTAGTAATTTCAAAATCATGCGGTATAATCAACATATTTTTCTAATATTTAAAAAGATACAATTTTTAATTCACTAATATGTTTTTGTAGAGCTAATGAATTAAAAACAAATACATGCCTCTGAAACGTTTTTTTAAAAAAATATTTCCTATAAAAATAATATACTTTCTACATTTCTAAAAATAAATCATCGTTATATTCAAGAAAGGGAATTAAAGTTTCAAAAAAAATTCCATTATCAAGACACATATACTGTTTCATAAGAGACCACAAAAAAAAATTCCAATAAAATTTATTTTTTCACAGTGTGCTAAGTTTTTTTCATCATCTTGGTTGTGTTTGATGAAAATAAAACATAACCCTCAACGTGTTTTTAAAAAGTATTCGTTTAATTAATGAATACCAAAGTGATTCATTAAAATTAATTACTCTTAATAAAATCTGAAATTCAAATAAATTTTATATTCACTGCCATATTCTTATCATTAATAAAACAGAAAAATAATAATTCTCTAAGAAATTAGTTATTATTTTCCAAGCACGATTTTAAGTAAAATGTTTTTTATAAAGATAGTTGACATAAAAATATATATAACACAATTTTAACATGTGATGTAGAAAACTGATAATACTATTAAGTATAATTATGGGGTTTATGTTCTAATAATTTGATTCGGTAAAAGTGACAATAATCGTGGTTTTTTCTAGTTGAATGTATATAATCTAAATGAAAATATTATAATTAAACAGGGGGAAATATTCATTCGGTGAATTTTTGTTAAAATTTATATTTTTGTTCTTTTGTTTAACATTGCTTTTATCTGATATCAAAGATTATAATGTAAAATGAAAAACACTTTTTGATGAATTATGAATTATCATCTTTACAGAAACATATCGAAAAACATTTTATATTACCGTGCGTTTTATTGGCGCGATTACGTTTTTATATATAATAATTATCTCTAGTATATTGCCTTAGATTTACAGTGGCTACAGATCATACCTATCACCCTTAAAATCATGAACTTACCTCCTAAGTCAATAAATAGCAATCCCATTCAACATTTACTTGAAATTATTCATCAGAATTTTTGAACAATACCAATCAGCTATATATATATATATATATATATATTATATATATATATATATATATATATAATAACTATGAATATGAAAATTAACAAATTTTATGTGACTGGCAATTTGTCATACCTTGGTATGGCATTGCTCGGTGGTACAGTATAATGGTATCTGTGCCACCGTCATACACTTACCATTCAGTAGAGCCCTTATTTTTCTGATTTGGTATATATTTAGGTATGTCTTTGGTGAACTATAGATATGGGCACAAAAATTCTGAGTTAACATATAAAAAAACTAAAAAATTTTTAGGAAATACAAAAAAATGTGTGAGTTTTTCTGATATTCATGATTCTTTTATTTACCCTTATGATTTTAAACCATATGTTGCTAAGGTTTATAAAACTAGAATTTATTGGAACTCCAAATATAATAGGAGATTATCTCATATGCCAGAACATAAAATTAATATTTTGAATGGTAGAGATGAAGTTCAAAGAGATAGGTGTTATGGTAATATATCTGAAACTAAACCTTTCAAAGATATCCATTGTCTAAAACTTAAATTCAGGTCTTGCACTGACAAAAGATGCAAGGCTTGTATGATGATTAGTGATGAACAGTTAGATATGAATTCGAGATATATATTTTGTAAAACCTTTAATTGTGTTTACAGAATGTTATGTAATGTGTGTAAATTCTCTTACATAGGGCAGACCTCGAATACTATCAATATTAGACTAAATCAGCATAGATCTGATTCTAAGAGATTTGAGTGTAACAAAAATCAGAGTAAGGTTGAGATCGGGCACTTAAACATACATGGATTTAATAACATAGCTGTACACATACGTAAAATAGGGCCAAATACCAAACAGAGATTGTGGTTTGAAAACTTTTGTATAGGTGCATTTAGAACATTTTATCCTTATGGTCTGAATATTATCTGGAACAAGAGAAATATTTTGCCATCCTTTAAACAAAAATCTGAAGAGTCATTATTTATTCCGAAATTCGATAAATCTTTTGGTAACAACATTAAAGTTGGAATCTCAAGAATTTCAAGATCTAAGCGTGGAAAGAGAGTTACAAGAAACAGCACTATTCTCAAGAGGTCTATGTTGGAGTTAGCTAATAAATTTGATGATAACTTTAATGCAGGCTTAATTAAATCTTTTATGTTTGGAATGAATAAAACAGAAATTAAAATTATGACAGATATTTTAAGCAGATGTAAGTTTTTGGATTCCCATGGTATGCATATGATTAGAGATCTTAATAATTATCTAGTACAAAAAATGAATATCAAATTAGATGCAGTAGAAAATTACACTACAGAATATTGTACCATGTTATTTATGAATAAATCCTTTAACAAAATTAATTTTTCAGGTATATTTCAGAAATATCAATCCTTTTTTTCTATTAAAAATATTATTATTAAAAAGGCTTTCAAATATAACAAGAAACTTGGTAGATTTATTTTCAATTATAATCAAGTTTCGGAGCTCCTATGTCCGGAGCAGTGTAAATGCTATTTGTATTGTGATTATATCGATGAATATCATCAGCACGTTGTCACTGGAGACCTTGGCATTGTAAAAGATGATTTATTGAGAAATTTTAGGAAAAAAGGTACTGGCTTTAGGGACTTATGATCACCAAAAATAAATCCAACGTTGTAAAACAAATCACAAGAGATTTGAATACTTTCTACCTTAAAATGGCTATTAAATACGGAATGCCGATAGAAGCATTCAATCAATTTAGATCTCTTGTTGCAATAGAAATTGGAAAATTGGATTTCAACGTTGAAAATGAAATTATGTATAAAGACCTTAAAGTATCGATAGATAATATTCAAAAGGATTTCGTGATAACTTATGTTGATAAAGTCTCTGCTAATTATGCAATAATATGTAAATATTTTTATAGTAAATTATTAAGTGATCATATTTTAAAGAATAATGCATATCAAAAGTCGATTCACAGCAATAGAGAAGATGATAATCGTCTTTTGGCTTTAAACAAAATATTAAATATTCATCTCAAAACTATTAAATACCCACGAATTTTTTTAACACCAAAATTCCACAAAAATCCAATAAAATTCCGTAGTATTACTAATGGGTATAATACATATATAACGAAGTCTGGGAAGATTTTACAATCCCTTCTTCAAAATACTATCGATAGCTTTCAACACACAGCAATAATTAAAAATAGCTTAGAGATTGTTAGAGTCACGAAGGATATGACAGTTTTTTCCATGCACGGCTTTGACTTCGAGGACCTTTTTAATTCTATTAATATAGATGATATGATTAGAGTTCTACATTTAATTTATGATAAATATGAATTGCATAATTCAATGAAAAGGAAAAATTTGATATCCTGGTTAATCTTGTTTTACAAGAAAATTTCATAGCATTTGATCAAAATCTTTTTAAACAGATCAGAGGATTACCTCAGGGTGGTCCTGCCAGTAATAGTTTAGCTAACCTATATTTACATTTTTTTTAAATTGATCATATTTTTGATGAATCTTTCTTACTATACCGTTATATAGATGATATAATAATTTTTGGTAAAAATAGTGAATTCAAACCAAATATTATGTTCTACCCTGACAATCTCAACTTCTTAAAACTAATTTTAACTCTAATATGGTTGAATTCCTAGATTTAGACTTGCATCTTATTGACAATAGAGTAGTCTGTAACATTTATGACAAAAGAGATTCTTTTAGTTTCCATGTAATTAAAATTCCTATATGGAACAGCAATTTGCATCTATCAATTTACAGAAATATTGTTTTGAATTTTTTACTTAGGAATGATAACTTAACTACCAACAAAATAGATAAATTTAATAATATCAAGAAATTCTTCCAATGCTGCTTAGATCATGACTATCCTTTTAACTTCTTAAGAACATATATTCATCACAAATACATTAATCGTCTTGCTATTTCTGATTTCAAAACCACCATACAACAATAGGATTTCAAAGTCAGCATTTTAGTGGTTTTGCTGTGAAGATTCTGTTTTAACACTCTTCACACAGTTTTTCCACACCCTTCTTAAAAATCTTATAAATTAAAAAATTTCTACATTTTTGGCAACCAAACCAAATTTCTACATTTTGACAACCAACCAATTTTCTACATTTGTGACAACCAACCAAGTTATAGCCTACCAAATTTGAATGTAATCTTTCTTGGCGTCTTCCTTACAAGCTGGTATAAAGGATGCGTTTAAGTGCAATTTAGATTTTTATCACAACATATAAAAGCTTTACATCGGTTTCAAGAGTGTTGGATCTCGAATAAGCTCTGTGAGCAGAAGTTTTAAAATCTTTTTGGAAGAATCCTTTTACTGGGTAATTCTTTTGATATTTTTCTGCTTAAACATTTTGGGAGAATTTTTTGCTTAATAGTACTCGGTTGTTCTTTCATATTTCTATGAGATTTTTTATACTTTGGATTTTTTATACTTTGAATTTTTTATACTTAGAATTTTTATACTCTAAATTTCTATTTATTTTATTTTGGTCTTTCCTACCGAGTTGCAAAGGGGGAAGGTTGGCGCCTTCAAACTAGTTTAACCCCACTTATTCGGTCCTAAGTCCGAAATTGCATTTTGACTCGCTAGGTTCTTATTTGTATTTCATTAGATTTGATCTTAAAATTTTTTTTCTTTTTCTGTTATGTTCTATATTTTATATAAATTTCTTCCATATATATATATACTGGTGTCCAAAAGTTCAGCATAATTGATAAATATGAGAATAAAGAATGAAATGTAAATCAGAAGGGCGGGAAACGTGATATGCGAATGTAAAATGGTTGTGTGGTCACTTCAGACAGCCAGGCACGCTGCACAGCGATTTACCATACTTGCTATGAAATGATGAATGAGTTGTGTGCTCAAACGGTTCCAAGCTTCTTGGTGCCAGATGATGCCTCTTCAGTTCTGTAACGGAGCTTGGTGGCTGCGAAAGGGCTGCAATTTGTCTCCCGAGCATATGCCATGCATGCTCGATAGGATTTAAATCAGGGGGGTTCGCAGGTCACGACATGCGCTGGATGTTTTCCGTTTCAAGGAAGTCATCAATCAGCACCGCTCGGTGACATGGCATATTATCATCCATGAATATGAAGTCAGGACCTACAGCACCTCGAAACAAGCGAACGTAAGGCTCAAGAACTTCGCATCTGTATCTTTGAGCAGTCACAGACCCCGTGTCAAAGAAATGGAGGTCTGTGCGGCCGTCCATCATGATGCATGTCTATACCATTACTCCCCTTGATAGAAAATGATGCCTTTCCGTTATGTTTCTTGGTTCAAAACGCGTTCCACGTTCTCTCCATATCGTTACCCGCCTAGAATCATTACTCAGACTAAACCGGGACTCGTCACTGGACATCACATCGGTCCACTCTCCCACACTCCAATGTTGATGTTTCAAACACCAGTTCAAATGAGCGCGTTTATGCGCAGACGTGAAGGGAATGCAAACTGCTGGTCTTCTGGCATACAGGCCAGTATGATTGAATCTCCTGTAAACAGTTTGTCTCGAAATTCGTATTCCCGTGGTGACTGTGAGTGCCGAACCCAGTGCTCTGGTACTCCCCCTGATCTGGTACTGCCCCTCTGACGTCGCGCACTTATTACCAGATATCGGTCTTGGCGAGGGGTTGTGACTCTTGGTCGGAATGATACTGGTTGTCGGGTAACATCTCCCGTTCTTTGAAACCTCTGCCACAGTTTTGAGATCACAGACTGGTCCACATTCAGAATTGGAGACACTTCGGTTTGTGATCGTGAGGATTCCAGCATTTCAACGATTCTTCCTTTCGTAAGCATGTCCAATCGGCGTCTTTGTGCCTTCATTCACCTTGTTTGATGGTTAACAACGTTCCTTCACACAGCAGTAGCACGAAACTTGTCTGAACTGTCTATGCTGCGTGAATCGGTTTCTCTGCGTTCCGACGTGCGCTGGTGTTTCGCGCAGGACGTAGTCGACTGAAAAGTTTTGCATAAACCCAATGTTTTTTCTTCACCCACTTAATATCCGCAAGGCATTTTGAATAATTTTTTGAATTTTTTCTCCAGTTTTTCGCATTTTACGATTTATGCTTAACTTTGGACACCAGTGTATGTAGCATACAGCGGAGCTGTGATAGGCAAATTGACCATGTGATGGAGAGAATAATATCGAAGATCTTAACACAACTTTCCATTATGCCATTGAATTTCTCCTTAATGGGCTAGTGAAGAGCTCACTAACTAGCTTAAAAAGAGCTGTACTTCGAACCAAAGAGGGAGATGCACGAGACTTTCGCCCACTAGTGTAGAGGTCTTGTTTTTGTGCGTGCTGACAATTTTGTAAATAGCTTTTTGACGTATTTTACTTTAAAAAAATATATTTAAATCAATTTCTCCAGTGTGAGTCCCTTTACCGTTTGTGTTTTTATATATATAATAATATATAAATTCTACACGGGTAAGTTTTGTATTATAGTGTATATGTGTATGACGTATACTGTGTACACTCAAGAGCTAAAACATTATGGCCACCTCTACATTTTGCAATGAACTTGCCTGGATGACGTGGAAGGCACGTCGTCAGGTGGAAGTGGTATTTAACTGCTCGAAAGTCTGAAGAATCATTATTTCACTTACTTCTGTGTGTGATGATAAAGGCTGCGGATCTAATCGACTTTGATAGAGGGCAGATTGTAATGGCTCGAAGGCTCGGAACAAGTATTCCCGAAACTGCACGACTCGTGCGTTGTTCACGAAAGAAAAGAAAAAGGTCGTCGGAGTTTGTCTCGCTTGGTGAAGCAAAACCGGAGCCAGACAGTGGCTCAGTTGACAGCCCAATACAACGCAGGGTCAAATACAATAGTATCGGTGCACACTGTTTAGCGGACACTGTTGAATATGGGACTACGCAGCAAACGTCCCACTCGTGTGCCTTTGCTGACCAAGCGTCATCCCCAACTGCGACTGCGCTGGACCCGGGAACTTCGCGACTGGTCCATTTATCAGTGGGAGAGAGTTGCCTTGTCAGATTAATCATGGTTTCTCACTCATCACGCCTATGGCCGTATCAGGATACGCCGTCTTTAAGGCGAACATTTGCTCCCTCAATGTACAGTAGGTCATACACAGACCAGTGGTGGCGGTATTATACTTTGAGGGACGTTCCCTTGGGTGCCTCTGGGACCCGTGGATGTGGTAGAGTAGATCATGTATGCTACAGGGTATCTGAACATCATTTCGGACCAGTTGCACCCTTACATGTCCTTTGTTTTTCCTGCTGAAAATGGAATGTTCCAAGATGACAACGCCTCGTGTCACAAAGCTAAAATTGTGTTGGAGTGGTTCCAGGAACATGATGCTGAATTCCAGTTAATGTCCTGGCCACCTAACTCCCCGGATCTCAATCCGATAGAACACATTTGGGATGTCATGGGATGGCAGCTCAGAGATGAAAGACCACCAATTCGCCATATTTCGGATTTGCGTGACCGTTGCTTAAACATCTGGTACAAGCTGTCTCCGGTCATCTACCAAGGACTTGTGGCATTCATGCCAAGGCGGTTTGAAGCTGTGTTGCACGCCAAAGGTGGCCAAGGCTTTATTGACATATGTTCATAATGTTTTGGCTCTTGAGTGTATTTTTCGATAGCAAGGCATCGTTAGAGTGTTTAAATTACAAAACCATACAAAGTTTTTACTTTTTTTTTGTCTATATATTTTGAAAGATTTTGTAAGAAATAAATATAAATAATAAGTACGTAATTTATTTCGTAACTTATATTATTACATGTTTTTGTAGGATAACTAATTGTAGTTTTAAACTGTTCCTTAAGAAATTAAACCTATTTGAGATATAAATATTTACATAGGATGTAACTTCGAACAGGAGAAAACTTTTAAAGCCTTCAAAATACTCAATGGTTTTATTTCGTTTTAATATGTTTCATTCCGGATTTATTTTCAAACAGGTAAAAAAGTAATTAAGTTTATTTGAAAATTGAAGCTCAGTGCCACAAATCATTACACTTAAGTTCAAGAGAAAATTTTTAAATAAATTTCCAACTACTTGTGCTACTTATAATTGCTACTTTGCTTTTAATGTACAGTTTAATATAAAGCTGAAAATAAATTAGCTTTAATCAAAGCAGATACTCTTTACAATTTTTTTTACATCCTTTGAACCTTATGGAATAACATTTTCAAAGTAATGTGTTTCTGCTGTAAAATTCATTTTTAATCTTTTTTTGAAAATCCACATAGAGAGTTAATTAACTTAATTAATACGATATAGTTAAAACCTTCTAAAAGCACTTGAATCATTAATAATACTAAATGAGCTTTACAAAACATATAAAATAAGATTTCGTGTTTATAAATATGTAGTTTACACGGCTGTATATGTAATTTATGTTACCTTATGAAAGCTTTCATGTGATAAAGTCTAATTAGTTCTAAATAAAAATAATTGCTCATACACCCTTTTATTTTTCTTGCCATTTATAAATACATTACAAAATAATTGGCTCTTATGAAATGTGTGCATTATGTTTACCATATAATACATTTACTTCGAAATTCATACAGAGAATTACTTTTAAATTTAGTGAAGTAGGTGAAGACAAAAAGACAAATTAAAAAAAATAATAATAAATAATACATTTTCAAAAAGAATACTCAAAATGCACACATAATGCTTGCTTAAAAAAAGAATGGTAATTGGTAGAGAAATATATATAAAATATTCATTCTATAACATAAAAAGCCCCACATCCGGAAGAAAGTATTCCAATAGGATATATTTCTTTAGATATGATTTATACGAATTTAAAAGGGAACGATATTTTATTGAGTATAAGAACCAGTAATGCACTCAGCCACCTCTGTCCTGGATATAAGCTGTCATCTGTCTGTGCTTTGAATCGTAGATTTGCCGGAAATCTTAAACATTTTAATTCCCAAATCAATTTGGCAAGATCCAGGAGTCTATCTGGAGATTTAGACAGTACGAAGATATGCTTTGAAATAGTAATTTTGACCGTAGTACCTCGTACTTTTGAACCATATTCAAGTCACGAAGACGACACCTGATCTGGCACCCTTCCCCTAACTTCTTCATTAAACCAATGGTAGGACCTTTGTGCCGCGACAGATTTAACTTGCAGAGGTTCTCTCTACAAGTTGGGTTTTCAGTGGCACATGCTCGAACTCATGGCACGCCAACCACGAGTCAGTGACATTAACCATTAGGTTACCGCGGCCACGAGAGGGTCAGCCGAATCAATGAATTTCTGGTTAGTACAGTAGAAGTATTCCCGTTGAACTATAAATCATTTATAAGGACACATCAGAGTTTATGTACCGCGATCTTACATCAATTTGTTTTTTTGTTCAGTCGTCCCTCTCAATCGAACAGTACCCTCCTGTGGCTCTATTGATATCATTCATTCATTCTTACCAATATTGCTGAATGGTAGCACCACTCGAATCGAAATATTTTTTGACTTTGCGATTTGACTACCTTGCTTCCTTTTGCCCAATTCAAACCTCTTTCAAACGGTGACATATGTCCATACTGTTTGCGGATTAGTCTGCAAGGCATTTTTACGGTCCACGTGTTTCGCCGGAGCCAAATTCACATTGAAATTGAACTTTTGCATTGGAACGCCTTCTTTTTTACGCACTCCCTGGATGTTCTATTGTAGTACAGTGTAACTTCAGTTAAGTCAATACTTAGTAGCCAAATAATTATGATTGGCATTTTTTTTCATATGTACTATAAATATTTTAACATCTAATGACTTATTCTATCAAGAGTGGGTATGTGAACGGAATTTCATCTCATTTTTATAACCTTTCTTCATTGTGTCATTGCTTAAGTTATCGAATGCATTTTGTATGTATTACTTTTAAAGCAGCGTAAAAGTTATAAATTATCGCTAAAAAGGAACCTTAAGCGCTTCAATGCATAAATTTCCCTTGAAATGGAGATTTGTGAAAAAGCAATGTGTGAGAAAAACTTCCTAAACGATTATTTAAATATTTATGGAAACATTGTTGTCTGTGAAGACATTACAGAACTTTCATCTGGGTTTGATATATTTTTGTCACCATTGTATTGCCTAAGATAGCCAAATTTTGCGATGTTTAAAATATTTTATTTTACATTTTTCTGAATTATCAAAACAAAAGGAATCTAAAAAATTGTTTAGTTACCTTTGAAATAAATTTGTTTAATTATTTTACAATGGTACTTTACACAATTTTACAAAATTCTTACATTATAATGGAGATCAAATGGAAACTTGTTGAAATCTTGGTGATAGAGCCAAGTTGGCCTCATTTTAGGCGACCGTATGTGCAACTCCGTGACAATTTTTGTTGAGTTGGCGACCATTTTGATTCTTCTGGAAATTACCGGAGAAATCTACTATTATTCCATTCTTTGATGTAAGCAGATTTTTCTCGAAAACACAATCAAGAATATGAAAAGGGAGTCGCTCGCCGAAACTGAGTTAGTCTTCTTTTGAACGTTGAAGATTAGTTTTGATTCGACCGTGAAGAGTTGATGATAGATTAGTTATTACTTCAACTGTTGAGTAGGACAAGCATGTGCTTGTGAATAATCTTTAACATGCATGTATTATAGGCACTAATAGTTGTGTCTTAACGCCGTAGAAGCTGTGAAGGGCTTCTGAGATTTATTTTGCGCATATAGCTAATGTATTTCAAGGTTTGTTTTTCTACAACAAATTTCCATCGCTCCTGAAGAACTGTCATGCTTTTTGCGACTTATTACTTAAAATCCTCGAATTCCGATCTACGAAACAATAGTAAGACTTGTGTTTTCAAAATTGTGTGTAAACTTCAAATTAAAATTGCAGTGTCATTTACATGAAGCAAATTAATTTAACGAATTCTCT
The DNA here is from genome assembly GCA_019973975.1 of Trichonephila clavata. NCBI lineage: Eukaryota > Metazoa > Arthropoda > Arachnida > Araneae > Nephilidae > Trichonephila > Trichonephila clavata. The sequence continues at coordinate 32,065 of BMAO01016903.1, read as the reverse complement.
ATTTCGATTGAGGCCATTAATTTCTTATAGAATTATGTAAAATGTTCAGCATTAAGATTTTTAGTTTACAGCGGGTTTTTTTTCTTCTGTGCACATTAAAAATATTTTTGTTAAAAAAAAAATCTTCTTTTTAATGATCTATTTTTATTAAAGGTTTTATCTCATATCTTCTTCAAATGAATAAGTTTTGATCAATATAATCATATGATAAATAATATATTTTAATTATAATATCATTATATGAATAACATTTAACTTTATATTAATATGTCGATATTCATTTCATTCTTATTTACATTACATAAGTAAACGATTCCGTTTAGAAAAACACTGTCATGAAAGTCAGTAGATTTTGGCTTCTCTTTTTAATGTGCTTAAATGCGATTAAATATTATAATGCAATGATGCACTTTTACTTTTGTTTGTCGAGTAGTAAGAAATTATTTTCAGAAATATTTCATAGATGGCGCCACATTAAAGAGCTACCTTGTTTCTTATTGTGGAGAATTTTCTTCCGATGAAAAATATCAAATACAAGAAAAGCTATTAGATGATATATTTCTTTTTGAAAAAATCGTCTTCGCAGAGTCAATTAAAAATATAATGTCTGTATAAAAATATATCTTTTAATGTATCATTTGTTTTTCAAATTTAAAAGAAAATATTTTGTACTAATATATAATCACATAATATGTTAAATAAGACGTACATAAGTAACTTATGTATGAGAATGTTGCACATACAGAATGGAATATTTTTTAAGAAACATTTAAAGTCTACAGTGTCTTTGTGGAGAGATGTTCATCCATTAATAAAATCAGCCAATGGAATCGTTAATTAAATTTCTGATGAGTGATTTTATACTCAGACTGTTGTACGAAATATATGCTATATTAAGGCTGTCTTCGGCTTATGTTACAAAATAGTATCCAAATTCTGAATATTTTTCAGATATAAAAGTACTTAAACAGTAATATTATATTCTGCTCCTTAATCCTGTAGAGAGGGACTTATTGTGTATCATACTACTCATTTTTATCAGCGTTGACACATTTTTTCTTTTGTAAAATGTGTTTCGCATTTTTTTCACCTATACAGTAAAGCTAAATGAGCTATCCCTTTACATGTTAAAAGAAACAACTAGTTATTTATGAAATATTTTGAAATTTCAAGAATACTGTATTATAAACAAATGTATTAGTTACAATTTCACACATTTTTATAAAAATTGAAACATTTTATCTGTCTGAAAATGTGCTTAGCGTTAAGTTCCCGCTCTCGTACATATGGCTAAAACAGCCTTAAGATTCAAATTTATCATTTACTATTGTGCGAAAATTTGGAAACTGAAATACAATCTCAAACGTCGTCTTCCTCATAATTACATCTTGAAAAATGAAGGATTGGAACTATAAAAATAACTGTAAATTTGTTTTGATACTCGCCCATTAGTTAAAGCCATTCCAAGTTATTTTTTAATCTAAATTCATCACTTTCCATTTAAATAAAGTGTTAAGGGCTGACAGCAGGTCCAATATAATTTAAAACTCATATTTCTTACATTCTTGAATTTCTGATTTAAACTAAGATTACCACATGTGAAGTGTTTGTATATAAATATATGCAAAGGTCACTTATTTATATAGAAATGCTTCGATCTCATCGCACGCAACCTTATTTCCAAAACAGTAAATTTCAAATATCTAACAAATATACATCAGCATCAATAGAATAATTGATGGTGACTTTAAAAATTCTAAAGGATTTTAAAGAATAAAAAGACTTGAACACAAAAAGACTAAGCGACGTGAAGTATTTATGTTTGCTCGTTGATTAGGAATCTCCGTTTGTTAGTAAGGAAACCTCTAATCAATTGATTTGATAGTAGATTGATATTGCACAAAAATCATTCAGGAATATTAGCGACATGACTTGCGTAATTTTGTATTTAGGTCAAATAATGCGGGATATGCATAAGTTGAAATCCCACTGTCCACATCTGACGTCTTCAAACTTCTAGAGGCCCTTGGAACCTACACAAATGTAAGCCCCACACATGACCCTTAAAAGTGCACCGTACATAGCTTACGCTGTCAAATAATACTCGTATAAACAATAACCCGAACCAAATAAGTGTGCATGATTTACAATTGCACAAACTTGCTCAACCAACTGGAGTCTTTTGATTGAATGTGTAATGATGGTATATGTTGGTAGACCTAGGCCTATACAAGGACGACGGTCATCACATGTAGCCAGTTGACATAACGTTCCAGCTTTTCAGGGAATACAACCGGAAACAACATTTGATCTTAGAAATTATTCGAATCATGATCTTATTAAGATTGAATCGAGAAAGACATGAGTCTTCTGTTGCGACAGAGGCCCTGGGCCCGACCTCTGTTGGCCCATTTCTTAAGACGTCCCTGGTTAGAGTATTATGCGAGTAATTATCGGGGTCCTTCTTTCGTAAATAGGATCTACAGAAATTATACTCAGACGTCCGTTATCCAAGGTGCAATACTGAGGATAAGGAAATAGACAATTCAATTCAAATGGCACAAAGCAGCAACTCACCAATCATCTTCTCCTCCAATATTATGAACTGAAATTATAACAGCAAAAGGTAGCATATTGAAGTTCTAAAGTTACAACTAAATGCAACGCAGAAGAAACATTGTTCAGAGTCCGAAGAAAGTAAAGATATTTTTATTGCAGCTTCCTTATACACAAACTGCTACTAAACATGCGTAAGACTGACCCTGTATCCCAACTAGAGACTGCTGTTGATGTCAATAGCATTTAAATCAACAGCAGTCTATTGTTTAATGCAATATCATAGTGAAAAAAGATTGATCATGATTTGGAATTTAATAATTTAAACTTTAGGCAATGAATGGAAGTACAAATTTTCTGAGTATTGTTAAGGAAGTTTTTAACAATATTTATATATATACATATATATATATATATATATATGTAGGAGAAGGATGTGCAAAGTCTTTTCTCTTATAAGGCGAACTTAGTAATTCCAGGAGAGAAGAAGTCTAATAATAGATTCTACAAAGACAAACCCCATAAACATCAAGGCATTAATCTAAGACCAAACACACCCACCACTGGAAGTCTAGAATGAAAACTATGCACAAACACTCGACTTAGATGGAACATTGAAGGCTATGCCCATTTGGCTAAAACGGCTGCAATAGCTATTTCAGAAGTATGCGCTTAGTGGTGTGGGGCTTTATGGTTAAAAAATGTTACATAAGAAACTTAAAAATCCTTTCCAAACTCTTTTTTCAAGTAAATAAGTTCAGATGAAATGTTTTAGGTAGGTTAAAAATACTTATTTTGTAAATGGAGTTTTGTTACGATATACTTTAGTATTTTTAATTTTGTTCTTGATATATAGGGTTTTCATTTTAGTAGAAACTAAAAATAATGGCGAAAATATATTTCGGAGTATCACAGTCGATTTTTTTCTTTAAAAAAGAACTAATGGTTGTAATTATGATTAAAATTTAACTACCAATATTTTAATACATTAATTTATTCAATACTCCCGGTGCAACTACTTTTCGAAAGATCAAAACCGAAGCACTTGGTGATGCGACCACTAGGTGATGTCATTATAAAATGGCTCTCACGTTTGAGGACTTGCCGTCTCTTCAAAGGCTTAGTTGCTAAAAAAATGCAGCCACGTGGAAAAAAAGATTCACACTTGTTTTTTCCCCAGCTGCAAAAGTTTTTTGCACAAATAGAACACAAACAATTTTAATCAGACAGTTTTAGCCAATTACGTAATTTATGCACCAGTATTAAAAATTTGAAAATCCTCCATATTGATTCCTTTTTAAAGCCCAGTGTTCTTTAGATCATTTCGTATCTTAACATTTTTTTCAGTCTGCTGTCTCTGAATTTTTCTATAAAGGGATCAGGCATGCCCTTTCTTCAAATTTTCAGATAAATAAAGAATTTTGTAAGCATTTCCTGATATAACATTAAATGTAATTTTAAATATATTACGAAACCTCATTATAGAACCCAGGGAAGACAAATTGATTTTTGCATTAACTGATTTTGTAATTAACTAAAAAGAAAAGTCTCCTTATGTGGTTCTGTTACTAACACTTCGGAGTCACAATAATAGTCCAATAATTATACGCCATTTTTACCCTAATAATTTATCATGCTTAATTTAACAAAGAAATAATTATATTCTTTTAAATGAAAATCAGTATCTGAATTTTAGCAAAAAATTAGTTTCATTTGTGGCATTTGCCTCCATATTGATATATTTTGAATAGTGACTTAGAATTATTGACTTAGGGTGGAATTGATGGAGTTATTGATTTAGCTTTTATGGTAATTTTATTGAAGAATCGAATTGAAGATTCGAATGTATAAACTCACATTGCGGCTAAGCTAATTCAAATACGGAGAAAGTTTAGTTGTTCTTAGTATCTCTTGATTCTATAAAATTGATCATTATATAGATAAGGGATTATTTTTTTTATTTCATTCTATTTATAAATTCATAGTGTGATTTAAAGAGAGTTTAGTGTAAATCGTTCATTTAAGTTAATGTATTTAATTTTTTTAAACGAGTCATTAAGTTTGCGGACTCGTGGACATCATTGCTTCTTTAAAATCTTGAAATTAAATCTGTCTAGACTCAAAGTTTGGCCTAGACTCAAAATTTAGCCTAGACTCAAAATTTGGCGTAGTGGGGAAATTTAGAAAGTGGGGTGTCATCTTAGGCGGCCTCCTCATCTTTGATCGTGATTCAGAATTGCATGATTCGTCATTATGGATTGTCGCTTGTACGTTCGTAGGGCAGTATTATTAAACACAGTTATTTAATATTAATTTTTAGATCAAAATTAGACTTACTTTAGATGAAAAATAGAACACTAGATATTTCTCATGAAATATCTAGTTTTCTCTATGAGAAAGGGATATACTGTAGGCTCTTAGCTCCAAAATTTCTCATACAATGTTTAACATGCAATTTCATACAAATTCCTCTCTAGCGGTTTGCACATATTTTTCATCTTTGAAATTCAAAGATCAATGAAATAAAACACTTTTAGTTGCGACTTCGCAATGGTCATTGTAATGGACTTTTTTGTTTTTCGTTTTATTTATCTCAATCTTTGTCTGGTTGCATTATCCTTAAAGCGGTTCAATTGATTATCAATAAGAAGTATTAAATTAATACTGAGGCCGTGGGTAGCCTAGTGGTTAGAACATCGGACCCCAGACCGGAAGGCCTGGGTTCGATGCCCGATGCCACCAAATGCCCACCAAGTATAATTCGGAGAACGTGCTCGATAAATCTGTGAGTCCGAACGGTGTCGCCATCTATCGTGTTGCGTGAGCAAAATCGCACTGTCACCCTCTTGGGGGCTCAAAGTCTAGGCTAATGACAGGCGTAAAATTCTAGCTTTTAGCCGCGATGAATTTCGTGGACCTTGATCTGATGTTACTGTCGATCTGGTGGCATAAGCAGCAACAACAACATGTTAATACTTCTAGCGTAAACATCATTGGTTAGATTATGGAACATATAGCGCCTTAGATCCGAGACACAATTTCTGCCCAAAAGAAGCAGATTTAAAATTTCGAGATCATAATATATGAAAAAGTTTTATTTTCTTCTTTGGTTTTGTGTTGCGGATTTTGTAGTTTCAGAGTATTTATTTTCATTTGTTTCTCCTAAATTTGAAACATTAGTATTTGGCATACTTTCAGTACGATGACTTGTTTATTTTTTTTTTTTAAATTGTCTTGCTTCTACTAAAGAAGTTTAAGCAATTTTCTCGATTATAACTTATTTTATCCATTTCGTAGAAGAGTTTATTAAGAAATAAATGATTTGTTTTTTGAAATTTTATAAAACTTTTTGAAATAATATAGACAAGAACAAAACTATAATCAATTTTTCGAAGCATTTTTGACTACCGAGGTAATGTAATTCTGGAATTCAGTGACTTTACAAATATTTGTGATTCACTCCGGAATGGTCTTCTTTCCTCTATTTAATTTATTAAATTGAGTAAAAAATTTGTGTAAATCTCGTTAAAAATACGTCTCCTCCATGCAGCAGCTCTAATTGTACTTCAATTTTCTGGTATAAATTACAAGATTTTCGTATGGACAAAAAAAAAGAAAAAAAAGAGAAATGTATAATGCGTTTGCTTCATAATATATATCGTGTAATGGTCTCTGCTCTGATGTCTACATTCGTTATGACAGTAGAAATTCCATGAATTTGGCTTGGTTTTGCGATTTTTTCTATCAATCAATTTGTATCAACCACTATTCTAAGCAATAGTCGATTGCCATTGTTTGCTTTACAAAATGTCTTTCTCAGAGTATTTTAAAATAAATGTTATATTCTTGCTTGTTTATTGGTTAAATTTATATGTGTATTGCTTCAGTTCATTAAAAAAAGAAATAAATAAGGAATTGAGACTAACCAGAAATATGAGAAAAACTGAAACTATTTTTGTGATAACACGTTATTCTTTAATTCTAATAAAAAAAATCATAAAAATATATTCTTTGCTAAACATGTTCTTAGAGGTATATATGATTACTTTTATTTAAATACGGCAATTTAGAAACACTCTCTTTAAGGCGATATGTTATCATCTTCGCAATTTTTTTTTAATTTTTAATATTTGATAGTTGGTTTTAATTGTATTTTATAAAAGTTAATATTTAATAATAATTCTATGCACAAAAAATTTAATTTGTTGCAAAATGTTTGTAAAATTTAAATTTTTGAACTTTTAAAAACATTTTTTAAATTCCTAAGGATTTCTTTAATATGTATCTTTTCTCTCAAAAATTTTTTAGAGTACCTTATAATATACTACATAAAACTGTGCATGTATTTTTTTCTGCTGATGTTCTTATATTTTTATTACTTTTTTTATAGTTAAACTTCCAAAAATTCTCAAAAAACATTATTTTTGATTTTGAATTTTTTTAGAAAAAGTACCAAACATGTTAGAGCTAATTCCATGCACAGTTTTACAAAACATACATTTCAGAACATGTATAAAACATTTCAAACCCATACCTAAATTATCAAAAACGCCTTAGGGTTTTGAATGATAGTATATGTACAAAAAATCAGCATGGAGAAATATGAGTTTGAAGTTTTCATTCCATCAATAGCAAGATATAATATTCATAGAATAGTCTGAAACTTTGATGAAGTATTAATTAGCTTATTTAAAACTGCTTACCATAAAAAATTGACCAAATGTGGAACAATTAAACAGTATACTTCCATCATGAATGTATAGAAGAAAACGAATGAAAGATCAATATTTCATAAAACTTTATCATAATAATTATAAAAAAAAGTAAATACACACACTTCAGAGCTAATTCCATGCTCATAGCTTATGAACAACATGTACAAAAGATATTTATGCCTTTTATTTTTATTTCCATGATTTCAAAAGCCTTCGCATGTTAAATATTGTACAAGAATAAATGCAAAATCAAATAGCAATTTATAGGTAAAACATATCAAAATCTAAGAACTACATATGTGCATTTGCTTAAATAAATATCTTAAAATACTTTAATAATAAAAGTGTTGAATTTAGATAACATGGGATACATATCTATCACCAAAAACAAATATATAAAAATGGGAGAGTTTTTCTTTTCCTGCGAATTAAATTTTTAATTATCTGAGTTATCAAACTGAAACTTAGTATTTCTGCTTGTAGGTAAAGCTTTGAAATTTTCTAGGCATGTTTATAAAGATTTGAGGTATCAAATAAGCCAATAAGAAAAAAAAATTCGACAGTTTAATGATATTTAGGGTACTATATCATCATAAATACTCTGTAATAGATTAAATATTTAGCTTTCTTTCAAGTTTTTAATAATTAAAAATCATTAGTACATGCATGTAATGCACTACGAGCCCTTACTTTGCTGCTTTGTTTGAAAATTTGGAATAAGACATTCAACGACATGAAATGATTTGTGGTGCTGCCATCTAGTCTGACAATATGAAACTATATGAGTAGCTTTGAAAATTATTACTTATTTAACAAAGTCCAAAATAAATTGGATCATTCATCTCTTACAAGTTAAGTTATTATTAAATGATGATTATAAAACATAAGAAAAGATTGATAATATAAATCATTTTCTTGTTTTAAATAAAATACTTGGAATTAGTAAAATGAAGAAGAATAAGGTAATTGTTTTTTGATTAAGTGATTTTGGTTGTTGATTATAATTGAGGCCAATGCATTATTTTAAAAACTATGAAAATTGTTAAGTATTATTTATTCAGGTCAATATCTGTAATTGAGTTATACACAAAATTTTCATGCAAACATTTTAATACATTATATCTCTACTAATCTATGTATTACATTGATACTCTGAGTTAAACTGTACTTATAAAATATTGTGGTTTAAAATTCAATTGTTAAAATAATTTGGTATTATTTCATTAAAACTTATTTAACTTGTTCTACTAAATAAAAATAACATTCATTCTATCATTCTAATTATATTAAGACTAATTTAAACGGTAAAACTGATTGTCTCATGCTATTAAATCAAAATTTCTCGGTCAAGTCTAAAAAGATCCCGTAACCTTACAATAGAACATTAACTCAATGCAAAAATAATAATTTTTCACACTGTATAAGACTAATTAAGTATTTCGATATTATTTTTTAAAACTCATATAACATTTCTGATATTAATTTACTGTCCAAAATGCTATTTGAAACAATTATTAAAAATATATTTTTTCTGGAAAAAAAATTATATATTAAATACAAAATAAAACTTAATGTCTCGAAAGATTTTAAATTTAAAAATGGTGTAATATATTTATATTTATGAGTTTCTTAAAGTAATTAAAAACTAAACATTGCGGCTAAGGCTATTTTCTCTTTATGAGCATAAAAAAATCTATGTCTAAATTTCTATCTAAAAAATTTATCTTATAAATTTTATTAACATGTCTTTTGAAAATGTGTGATGTTTGTCAGGAATGTTTCTTACCTTTTTGATTTTGTCCTGGTAACACATAAATTAAGCAAAAGGTAATATAGAGAAGAATTGCAAACAAAAATTTCAAAGAGAATTTTTTTTTCAGTCAACAATGTTTATTTAATTAAATATAAAGTGAAATAGAATGCATCACTTTGATCAAAAGCATTATAATTTTTCATCTAAAATATGTATAAACTAGATATTGCCTACAAACTTAGAAAATAATCAAGTATGTGTACAAACATGTAGCGACACCCAGGAACTCATTTCATATCATTTGAAAATGCATCCGTTATCAACGAAAAGAAGAATTTTCACTCCACTATTATTCCAAAAATTCGAATGCAACTTATAAGGGGAGGGCACGACTAAGGAAATTCATTTCGGGACGAGACTTTGTGCAATAGTAGTACTCCCTTAGGGTGTTCAACCCTCAATGTAATTCTGCCGAATGGTCAGTCCATTCGAAGAAAATAGCCTTCTAAATTCATGCTTAGCTTTTATAGAATAAAGTTGAAACTGTTTCCGGTGATCCAATGGCATGGTTGTAAAATAGATGGTTACCACGCGTTCAGCTTCTGTTCGAGTCGTGTAAGCGGCTTTATTGTTTTAATTTTCAAATTCATTTAATTATTTTATAATTAGATAAATTTGTTTAAAAAAATGTTTATTAAATATTAAATTATATTTTAGATAATTATTTTATAGTTGAAAAAGTCAAATAATTACCGTAATTATATAAATATTAATATTTTTTTTAAACTTGTGGGGCTAAATTTAGGAAATTGTTACAAAAATAGGGGCAGTAAGGTGGCTAATTTCGAGCTGAGTCATCTTTTACTCAGGATAGTATTGAATGTACTATTTTGATAAAATGTGAGTATAAGTAAGACTAGAAGTTTCGAATATTCAAAAAATTATAGTGACGAAAAATTCGAGGAAATCTGAGCTTGAAGTTTCCTCATTGCATTATAGCTCTAATTTTGTACAATAAACTGCAATTCAGACATCTAGTACATGAACCATCATTGACATGCTACCATTGTCATACCCGGGAAGAGGGGATTTATTGTAATTTCGTTCTGGTGCAAGAAATCAAATATCAAGATTCCGAGTTTTTAAATATTTACTGGTTGTGTTGATACAAATTATTATTTTTAGTTTCCTTACCATCCCCATTGATAATAAGCAAATTGTGATACTTGGTGACGAGGCGTTAGAACTAGTTCTTTAAAAGTACAGTGGTCTAGAATCAAAACAAAAATGTTTTAAACTTCAATTAAAAGTTTAAATTTAATTTTACATTAAGTACAAAGTATCTGATCGTGTGTGTGTAAAACCGGTTGAAAAACGTAGGGAAAGGATTTGTTTGGTCTTATCTCAGGTCTTGTTTTTAGAGCTTATCCTAGTTCTAAGCTGAATGTCACACAGCCTACTGTCTATTGTGTAAATTCTGAAATTATGGACACTCGTCAATTCTTGTTTGAAAATCAACTGCTAAATAATTAACAAATATAAAAGAATACACTTACAACAGAATTTACAACATAATTATTTCAGTTATTATTATTAGCAATCACAGGTAGAACAAAAACACGATTTTTTAAATCGTGTATTTTTTTTAAAATCGGTATGTTAACTTTCAAATTTAGTAACATTTCTTCAACTTAACACATTCTGAAGAATTGTCCGAATTTCTTCAAATTTTCAGAAAATAATTGATAATAGTACTCATGTTAAATTCAAATTTCTTCTTATAATTTTTAACGAAAAAATAATAATTTTACTAATGAAACTAAATGGGTTTTTCATATTTATTATGGAGAACCTGAAACTTTTAAGTGCTACCAAATATCGCAAACTTGTTCGGTGTAAATATAATTTTCAGTACGCAAAATAGAAGAGACTGTTTGCAATCCACGATCACTGAGATACGGCCCTGTATTGGCTACTTAAAGAAGCTAGCTATTAAACTTATTTTCAAAAAGACCCTGTTAAGGTATCCGACTGGTTGCAACAATATTTTTTTTTTTTTTTTTTTTACAAAAAGGAGATATGGGATTCTTTTGTTGTTGTTATTTTTAGATTTGTTTAGTGCATTTTAAGAAAAATTTGCTGAAATTAAGAAGAAAAAAAGAAATTATTATTACTAAAATGGGAAAAAATAGGTAAAAATTGACAAAAAATAGCATAAACGCGGCCCATTCTGCACCAAAGTTTTATTAAGAAATTTTTAATTTTTTCAATCTAATGTGTTTCTATATTATTCATTTTTGAAATGACATTCAGGATAAGACATTTTTTTTACAAGAACTAGAGCACTTTATCTCGGTTACTATATGAAAATGCTTAAAAAGACAGTGATTATCTATATATATAAAGGAGAAAAGCGACTCACTGACTGACTGACTAATCACGATGTCTCCGGAACTGTTCAACCTACAGATTTGAAATTTGGTAGGCATGTTCCTTTTATGGAGTAGAGGTCAGCTAAGAACGGATTTTTTGCGAAATTCGAATCGTAAGGGGCGTTACGGGGGGTTAAGGGGCGTTATAAGTAATTGTTTCCATTTTTAAACTACTCGACGTACAATCTTGAAATTAGGTAAACAGATCCCTTTCATAGAGTAGAGATCCCCTACAAAATGAGTTCGGTAAAAATTGACCCCCACGTGGAGTTGCGGGGGCTTAGGGGCCGTTATAGATAATTATTTCCATTTTTAAGCTATGAGACGCAAATTCTTTATATTTGATAAATATATTCCTTTCACAGAGTAGATATCAGCTACAAGATGGGTTTTGGGAAAATAGCCCCCCAAGTGGCGTTGCCGGGGATTAAAGGGCGTAATAGATAAATATTTTTGTTTTTAAACTACTTGACCTACCTGCTTGAAAATTAGTAGGCATGTTTCGTTCTTGGAGTAAATATCCGCTACAAAATGGGTTTTGGGAAAATTGAACCCCAAAGGGTGTTGCGGGGGGTTAAGGGGAGATAAAAAGGCATTATTCCGATTTTTAAACTATTAGACGCACAGTCTTGAAATTTAGTAATCAGATTCCTCTCATAGGATAGAGATACGCTTAAAAATGCTTTTCGTGAAAATCGACCCCTAAGTGGCGTTATAGATAATTATTCCCATTGTTAAACTACTAGACGTACAGTCTTGAAATATGATAATCAGAAATTTTTCATGGATTAAAAATCCCCTTTGGAATGTGTTTTATGAATATCGACCCCTAGTTGTCGTTGCGGGGGTTTAAGGTGCGTTATAGATAATTTTTTCCATTTTTAATTTATTAGACTCACAGTCTTCAAATTTGGTAAGCAGATTCCTTTCATAGAGGAAAAATGAATTTCCCTGAAAAATGGGTTTTGTGAAAACATGCCCCTAAGTGGCTCAAGGGGCGTAATCGATAAATATTTCCATTTTGAAACTATTAGATCTAGCTACTTGAAAATTGGTAGGCATGTTCTTTTCATAGAATAGAGTTCCTCTAACAAAGAGTAAAACGAAAATCGACACCTAAGGATGGTTGCGAAGGGTCAAGAGGAGTTATAGAAAAAACTCCCGTTTTTGAATTGTTAGACCTACATACTTGAATTTTGTTAAGCATGCTTCTTTTGTTGAATAAGAATGTATTTTATCGAAATAAACTGCTGGGAGAACAGGGGGTTACTGGGGCGTACTGACAAAAATTCCTTTTTTCGAACTGCAAGGATTATAATAATGAAATTTGGCTTGCGTCTTTCTTTTGTTGAATTGAAATCCGCTGAGAACGATAATTTTGGAAAACGACTCTCAATGGGATTACGGGGGTATAATTCGGGGGTATTGATAGTAAAAACTTCATTTTTCCCCCTGTTAGATTTAGACTTTAAATTTAGCTTGCATGTTCATTTTACAGAGTAGAGATCTACCGAAAATTGGTTTTGCAAAAATCCACTTGGTTATAGGGATCCGAAAGTGCAAACTTAATCCTATACTTCAATTTTAGAGGTTTTTAGAAAACGCAAATTAGATGAGTTCTGCCTTTTAATTATTTAGAGGCGACAGTTATAGGTATAAGTATATTTTTCAATACAATTGAATTCTTAATGCTAGGACTTAGATATTAATAATCTATACTAATATATAAAAGAAAGAGTTTGTGTGTGTGTTTGTGTGTTTCAGCTATTCTGGCCAAAGTAAGCAACCCAGAAGTATGAAACTGGGCATGTAGAAGTTATAAGTCGTTATGCTATTAACCTCGAAGAGTTTTTTTTCGAAATTTGCTTTATAATTTTTTAAAGTTCAATTTTTAGGCGGTTTTTCAGCTAAATGGAGATATGACGTCATCAGCTCTGTCAAGTCTGAACTTCGCGAAAATTAATATTTTGAGCAGTTTTGGAGGGGATTTTAGCATTATTTATTGTAAATATATTTATTTATGGTTGTATTTATTCGTTTTTTTTTCAACTCTTTGGGGAGGAATTACATTTGTTTTTCGAAAAAATCTTTGTCAAAAAATGTTTTTTCTAAATTTCATTTTTCCGATTGGCAACACAACTTTGATAACAGTAGATTTTCAATGTTTCAAATTGTGGATCGTATTTGATTCATAACGTATTTTATCCTTTTCCGTACTTTAAAAAAAGAGGGGTTCAATGTACAGATATTCAAGGCGATGTGATTTCGTTCTTCGCTTAACTTTTGACGCCGCAAATTTTGTGGCTGGATATCAACATCAGATAGATTGTTAGCCCGCCAACGTTAGTGGACAATACTAAAGTTTCACCACCGTATTAAATCCAAGTCTCTGTGTATAATTTTTGTTTATAATTTTTTCTTATCAACTTTTGTGATTTGTAATAATGCACGCTGATTGCGCAATGAAAAAGTACCCATCTTGCAATGCCTAAGGTTATTAAAGCTACTATTTTTATTGTTGTGGCCACTTTTAAAGATATTTACTTCCCATCAAATGTTCTATTTCATTTTATGCTCCTGATTAATCTTATCTGTACTATAAGCCTGATAAAATCTTTAAACCTTTTTGCTGTATCTGTAAAATTTTTGCTTACCCTATGTTTATTAATTTTATGTTATTCGTAGAATCAATAATGCAAAAACGTATGCGCATATTTTGGTACTAAACAGTTGTAAGGACCTTGGGTTTGCACGGTTGCTTTTCCTTATTCTCGCTAACCTGAATGTTGGTGGTATTATCAATCTACGGTTGTGCTTGGGCTACAATTCATGTGATTTTGATACCACAACAGAATGTAGTCAGCCTCAAAATAAGTAAAGCTGCGAACTAAATCATCGTTTGAATATCTGTACACTTTAGAGTGGTACGTCTTGCCTACTTTTAGCATCACCACAGCCAAATTGGTCACATGCAAATCACTCCTTGATATCAAAGCAACAAAGATTTTTACGTGTTTTTTTTAAAAAGAAAGATCATTTAGATTTTGGTGGAAAATAGCACGATTTGTGTGGTGCCAATTTTGACTGCGGTGATATTAATACATAAGAATACAATTTTTTTTTTAAAAAAAGATTTTCTGACATATTCTTTTTTTTTCTAGCTGTTTATGGTTGTTTAATCAAAATCAGACTTTTGCTTATCTATTTAGGGCTGCTTTCCAGTTTGAATTAATGTTAAAATTTCTACTATATGCTAGGTTACTTCATATATATTTACGTTTATTTTATTCATGTTTAAATTTTTTATCTTCAAGATTTTCTGGCAAAATTAAGGCTTAATTTTCTTTTGTTTTTGATAACCTTTTAATTTTAATTAATGCTATATTTTATATATTAGCGTCACACACTTTTATATTTGTTTATTTCCTGAACTGTAATTTTCTTGCTTATTGTAGTTATAATTATTTATTGATACTGTGAATCAAAAATTAGTTTTTAAGCCAAAAAATTATCTGTGAAGCTTTTTGTAAACAGAATCTTAGATAATGAGGCACTTATGTATTTGCATCACCACATCAAAATTGGTGCTAGGTGAATCACATCTTGAGACCAAAACACAGAAGATTCTAAATTTTTTTTTTATAAAAAACCAATTAATTAGCATGACTATTTGGTCGAAAAAAAGCAGTTCCTATGACATTTCCTTTCGATGAGAAGGGAAAAAGAGTACATATGCATTATTGCTGTTGTGTCCTTCCCACAGGGAAGGAATGAAAGTTGCCATTGCCTGTGATACACACAGGTTGGACTTCTTAACGATAGATGGCGACACCACCTATCTCCACCTCCACAATTTTGGCACGGAACTGAAGGTGAGGGAAATATTCTCCAGCCCCCTGCACTCGTGGTTTCTGCTGCGACCGCCCACAAGAATTTCGGACCCACTGATTTAACGAGCACGTACTCCGTCTATACTCGGTGGTATTTAGTGGCATCGAACCCAGGCCCTCAGGTCTGGAGTCCGATGCTCTAACCTCTAGGATTCATTGCTACATATTAAGGACACATATTAAGCAACCTGGTTGCCAATTCAGGGCGTATGACATATAGGAATTAAGGGTTGCCAACTTGGGGAGTTATTAATAGAGTTGGCGATTTTTGCAATAATACGTAAGTACCGAAAACGGTTATTGCTTTTTTCCCTTTTTCGGCAAATTCCATGTTTCGTCGATGTAGCAAAATAGTATCAAAATCTAGCATATAACAAATTAAAAGGTACTGATGTAGTATTACAACATTTGCCAACTTAATTTATAACTTGCCAAATTGGCAACCTCAATTTCATGTGTTGTGTGCGCTTAATTGACAACCATATGCTTCATTTCATGAAATGTCGCCAATAGGCTGGGATACTATGTAAGTACCATAGAAAATGACACTCCATTCAAACTAATTGGAATTATCAGAGTGCCAATATCAAGATTTAAGTTAGAATTTATGATACTTATAATATTAGTGTCATCACAGACAAATTAGCATCACACTAATTGCTCATTGATTTCAAAACAACTAAGATTCTTAGGTGTTTTTATATGAAAAAAATCAGTCAAATTTTGGTGTGGATATAGCATGATTTGCAGTGCCGGTTTGGTTCTGGTGCTGCTAATACGTAAGAATACGAAGGCTAATACGAATTTTTATTTACGTATGAAATTTTCTGACATGTTTTCTTTTTGTTCTGAGCTGTTTGTGGTAGTTTAGTCAAAATTAGACCTTTATTTTTATATTTAAGGTTGCTTCTTGGTTTGAATTAATGTCATAATTTCTACTATACGTAAGGTTACTTCATATATATTTATGTTTATTTTCTTTCTGTTTCAATTTTTCATGTTTAAGACATTTTGGGAGTGTTTTGTTTGTTCAGAGCTCTGGTTATGGTAATTTTATTAAAATTAGGGCTTAATTTTTCTGTTTTAGATATTTTAATTTAAATTGTTATAATTTGTATGTTAGTGACACTCAGTTTTATATTTGTTTATTTTCTAAACTTTAAATTTCTTGCTTTTTTTATAACTGATAAGTACTCATCTTTTGATCTCATGGAAAGATAGTTAACTTTATTCATCAAGATCTTCACGGAAACTATTGATGTAATTGAATGCATAACTAAGTAATTTTCTTTTGCACTTTAAAATTCTGAGTTAACGTAATTTTTTTTTTTTGACTGTTCTTCATATAGATTTTTGAAGATTTTATACATATGCATTGTATATATTTGTTACATATGCATACATTCTTATGATGTTTTTTCTTGGTTGAAAGAAAAGGTTATTGTTTTTCTTCCTTTATCAGCAAATACCATGTTTTCATCATTACAGGAAAACGCATTAGATGCTGATCAATGTTTATCAAATTTTTTGTCACATGGCATTGTGGCTTAATTTTGCTTCTGACAATCTTCAAATTTTTAAATTTATTTACACTATTTGTGATCGATAAATGTTTGTGAAAAAAAGATGCAGCTTGATTCAATTTTCTCATATTTCTCTTAGGATTTTTTAAAATTCATTGCTGATGCGATTTTACTTCTCATGGCATCACGGTTTAACTTTGCTTCTGATATGTTCCTCATTTAGTTTTAGGAAGATCATATAATTTATACAAATCATCTTGTCCATATATGATATATTTCTATGATCACTAATTATTTATCATTGTATTTTCTCATTTGTTTTTTCGACTGAATAACAAATATTTTTAATCAAAATATTGCAAAAAATTGTTTAAAAATTAATTTTTTATCAACAAGGTTTATTATTTCTCTCAATAAGTTCATAATTGTTTTTTTTAATCTGTTTTTTATGGGTTTTTTTTTAAATTTTGGTTCTTATTAATTTAATTTTTTCACTATTGTATTATATCTAAATTTTATATTAAATGTAATGTAGATGTCGGATAGTATTACATGCCTTCCTCATGTTATTTAATGCTGCAGTGAAATTAATTTAATAGTTTATTACAATATAGGCCTATTTTAGGTGTGTTTTTAAATTTCAGTTTGTACTAATTTAATTTTTTTCCAATCGAAGGCATCCTAATATTTTTTATGATAGTATTTTAGTGAAATAGTTTATCATAATTAATTTTTTCTTCTGATTTATATATTTCCTGTTATTTTACTCATAGTTCCCATAGAAGAAATATGCTACTATTATTACTTTTCTGTTATAATATTTATTTATATATACATTCCTTTTTACCATTTTAGCATGTTAATTTTCTCTCTTACATTCAAATATGTTATGAAATCTCTCTCTCTCTCTCTCTCTCTCTCTCATTATTTATTGTTAAGCAAAATTTAAATGTGAACAGTCATAAAAAAAATTTTTTTAACTTATGGATACACTGCCATGTAATGGCTCAATCCTCTTTAAAATATATCATGTTTTGTAGAAAAAAGCTGAATTTTATTTTTTTTTAAATTTAACCCGGGCGAAGAACGGGTACTTCAGCTAGTTTATATATATATAAACAGTACATATTTATAAAACATCATGAAGTACCAGCGAAGCAGGTGGGTAACGGCTAGTTGTAAAATAAATATTTACATTTTTGTGGAATGTAGAATACATTTTAATCACTTTATGAAATCTATTTAAAAAATTGCGGCTATATTTATATAAGTGGTTGCAAATTTTGTTACAATGCAATTGTTCCTAAAACTGTCGTTCAAAGCATTCCGTGTATTGCACAAAACATTAAAAAAATTTTAATTAATCGAGGCTATAACCTTTTTAGAAATAACCTTATAACCTTTTAAACGTATTTTAGTCAGAAACTGCATGATCGCAATGACATTCACTCTTGAATATTTGCACTCGTAAATGGAAAGTAAATAGTAATACTAAATTAGCTTACAAAATTCAACTGTGAAATAGTTTGTCAATTTTTGACGAGATCTAAGATTTTAAGGTTGTTGAATGATTTCAAAGTGATCCATACCAACGTTTCATCCTGGATTTCGTGTAAAAACTTATTTGGTTTCCATCCTATTATTCGGATAAATACAGTTTTTAAGCTGTGATAAATTCTTTTTAAGGAAAAAAGTATAATGTATAAAACATAGCCAGAGACGTCTTAAGGCATGGGCCAAAAATGGACCAGACCCAGGGCCTCCGACTCGGTTGGGGCCTCGTCTCCTTTTCCACTGAGTCTTAATTCGAATAATTATGTTATTTCCGGTGGTGTTCTCCGAAAAACTGAGAATTTCGGACTATATTACAGCTGGCAGCAGTGGCAAGACTATATTACTACGTGATGACCGTCTTCCATGTATATATAAAGTCCTAGGTCTACCATCATACACCAAAAGTCCTTAAGTCAAAGAGTAACAGTAGACCGAGCCAATTTTAGCTAATGTAAGCCCAGTGGCGTAAAGGAGAGCATTAAGGACCCCTTGGCAAAGCCAGGTTTTGAGAACCAACCCCCTTGCAATGCAGGGGTTGCAGGGGTGTACGTTACACCACTGTATAAGTCATGTACAATTATTTGTTTCGAGTTACTGTTTGTACGAGTATTTGACAACGTATGGAATGTACTATCTACTTTTACGGACAATACGAGGGGACGACTTTTACGTAGGATCCAAGGCCTCAACAAGTCTTAAGACGTCCTTGAATATAGCTGAGCTGTTTACCACAGATTTAACAGAGTTTGAACTCAGTATGAACAGATTTTCGGAATTGTGTGAGTCACTCATTCTCTTTTTATATTAATTTAGAAATAATTATTTGTGTTTTTAATTTGTAAATTTAAAATAAACAAATTACTCTTATTCTTTAAACGGGATCTTTTAAATATCAGATAAAACTATTATTTTAATAGGTATTTCCGATCTTCTTATTTATAGCATTTTGCATTGTTTTGGCTGGTGTTTTGCTTCATAAGATTCTATAGAGATTAGAGAGAGTATGCTCTTATAAAAATAATTAAAAAAGAGCTAAGTTTCATTAACGTCTGTAAGACAACAGGAAAGTTCTCAATAACACACGCATAGAAACTTATTTACTTTAAAAAAATATCAAACGGCTTAAACATAGAAAATTATGAGTTAAAGAAACTTTAAACCTTCTGGTTTTTCTAAGTAGCAGGAGTTTGCATAAATTTTAGTTATATATGGTCCAAATGCGTAAAGATAGCGAAAATCTAAGAAAGAGCAATAGTTTTATCCAGCAATAGTTTTAATCTATATATATAAAGGAGAAAAGCGACTGACTGACTGACTGACTGACTGACTAATCACGAAATCTCTGGAACTATTCAACCTACAGACTTGAAATTTGGTAGACATGTTCCTTTGATAGAGTAGACATCAGCTAAGAAAGGATTTTCCGAAATTCGAAACGCAAGGGGCGTTACGGGGGGTTAAGAGCTTTAATAATAATTGTTTCCATGTTTAAACTACTTGATGTACAATCTTGAAATTGGGTAAGCGGATTCCTTTCAGAGAGTAGAGATCCGCTACAAAATGAGTTTGCTAAAAAACGACCCCCAATTGGCGTTGCAGGGGCTTAGGGGCGTTATAGATAATTATTTCTATTTTTAAACTATTTGACGCACTGTCTTTAAATTTGATATATAGATTCCTTTCGTAGAATAATGATCAGTTACAAAACGGGTTTTGTGAAAACAGATTTCTAAGTGGCGTTGCGGGGGATTAAGGGGCGTAATAGATAAATATATCCGTTTTTAAACTACTTCACCTACCTGCTTGAAAATTGGTAGGTAAGTTTCTTTCCTGGAGTAAATATCCGCTACAAAATGGGTTTTGAGAAAATTGACCCCCAAGGGGTGTTGCGGGGGGGGGGGTTAAGGGGCGTTATAAATTCCTATTTTTAAGTTATTAGACGTACAGTCTTGAAACTTAGTAAGCAGATTCCTCTCATAGGGTAGAGATACGCTAAAAATGGGTTTCGTGAAAATTGCCCCCAAGTGGCGTTGAGGGGACTTAAGGGGCGTTATAGATAATTATTTCCATTTTTAAACTATTAGACGCACAGTCTTTATATTTGATAAAGATATTTCTTTCATAGAGTAGAGATCAGCTATAAGAAGGTTTTGTGAAAACAGACCTCTAAGTGGCGTTGCAGGGGAATAAGTGGCGTAAGAGATAAATATTTTCGTTTTTAAACTATTTGACCTACCTGCTTGAAAATTGGTACGAATGTTTCTTTCATGGAGTAAATATCCGCTACAAAACGGGTTTTGAGAAAATTGACCCCCAAGGGGTGTTTAAGGGCAGATATAAATAATTATTTCTTTTTTAAACTATTAGACTAACAGTCTTGAAATTTGGTTAGCAGATTCCTCTCATAGGATAGAAATACACTGCAAAATGTGTTTTGTGAAAATCGACCCCTAGGTAGTGTTGCGGGGGTTCAAGGGGCGTTATTGATAATTTTTTTGCATTTTTAATTAATTGGAACCACAGTCTTCAAATTTTGCTAAGCAGATTCCTTTCATAGAGTGCAATTCCCCTACAAAATGGGTTTTGTGAAAACAGACCCAGAAGTGGCGTTGCGGGGCTCCAGTGGCGTTATAGATAACTATCCCATTTTTAAACAATCAGACGTACAGTCTTGAAATTTGATAAGCAGATTCCTTTCGTAAAGTAGAGAACCGCTACAAAATGGGTTTCGCGAATATCAACTATCAAGTTTAATTTTGGGAGATTAAGAGGCGTAATCGATAAATATTTCCATTTTTAAACTATTTGATCATCCTGCTTGAAAATTGGTAGGCATGTTCCTTTCATGGAATTGAGTTCCTCTAACAAAGAGTAAAACGAAAAGTGACCCCCAGGATGTTTGCGAGGGGTCAAGAGGAGTTACAGAAAAAAGTTCCTGTTTTTAATTGTTAGACCCATATACTTGAAATTTGTTAAGCATGTTTCTTTTGTTGAATAGGGATTGACTAAGAATAAATTTTAAGCAAATCAAGTTCGGGGGGGGGTTGCAGGGGGTTACTGGGACGTATTGACAAAAAAATTACTTTTTTCGAGCTACAAGGACTATAATAATGAAATTTGGTTTGCATTTTTCTTTTGTTGAATTGAAATCCGCTAAGAGCGGTAATTTTGGAAAACGGCTCACAACGGGATTACGGGGATATTTGTAATAAAACTTTTGCTTTTTTCTGTTAGATTTAGACTTGAAATTTGGCTTGCATGTTCAATTTACGGAGTAGAGATCCACCGAAAATTGGTTTTGCGGGAATCCACTTGGTTTTTGAGTTACGAAAGAGCAAACATCATTCTATGCTTCAATTTTAGAGATTTTTAGAAAATACAAATTAGATGAGTTCTGCCCTTTTTTTTATCAACAGGTGACAGTTACAGGTATAAGTATATTTTTCAATTCAATCGAATTCTTAATGCTAGGACTTAGATATCAATAATTTATACATATATATAAGCAGTAAAAATTTATAAAACATCATGAAATACCCAGCGAAGCGGGCGGGTAACAGCTAGTTGAAAGATATTTAAAGTTAAGTAAGTTCCTTAAAATTAAAATTACTATCACACTAATTTAAAGCGTTTTCTAGACGGGGTTCTTAAAATACAATAATAAAGCACATTACAGTTATAATAACTATCATTATATATGTAAATTTGAAACAAGTAAATAGTTACACAATTTGAAATAAAAATAATCATTTATTTTACTTCAGAGTAGTTATTTGAACAGCTCTTATTATTTATTTAACATACATGTCCAAAAACTATGTTTTCTTTTGCAGATTCTTCTAAACACACTGGATTCCACACAGCTCAAAATTAGTTTTTTGTCATTGTTTTTATCCACCATTATTAACGCAAAATATACAGGGATATTACAAAACATTTTAGACGAAAACTACTTTTTTGTACCAGTTTTGATTCAAAATGGTTTGAAACAAATCGTGATTAAGATTTAGAACTTTTTCTTTGTCTGATTCGTATACGAATGTCCGTAGATGGAGCTAGGTCAACAGTCATTATTGGAAGTATTTTATCCCTAGAGTCTAACGATTCCACGGTGAAGTTTCTTAGGATAGAAGACAATAGCTCTTTCAATTCTATCCATGCGTATCTTTGTCCTGAAAAAGCATTTGTATATATATATTAGAATACAAATTTTATAACCTTTTTCATGATATTTAATGAATCACGTTAATCTAGATTCAGGATGGGTCGAGATCAGAAATTTCGAATTTACCAGAAGAAAAAAAAACATTCGCACAAAATAGTACATTAATCACACTTTCAGAAAAAATATTTTTTTTAAATATGTTCTTTCCTGATAATTCGAGAAATTTGAGCAAGACAACGTTTCAATTATGTGTACTGATATCCTAAGGATACTTTTAAGTGAAAAAATTTGTGTTTTTTCAGATTAACTACTAAAATTTTATTGATAATGGATGGACATTTTTAAATTGATTTATTGGATTGCTCCTTGATTTCTCTGAAAAAGACTAGGTGGAAGTGTTGATTACAAGACCTTTCTAAAATTTTTCACATGTGCTAGAGAACTTCTTAAAATTGTGAAGCATGCTTAGACTTTTAGTTTCCTATTGTTACCAACAAGGATTATTTACAGCAGTTTAGTAAAACTCTTGAGTGATGTTAATCCATAAGAATTAGTATTTTATGTAACAAATAACCAAACAGCAAAATTAGAATCCTTATTATTTCAAATTTTACAAAATGTACCTTAATGTAATGCCTTTAATGTTTGTTGTTGATTCTTTATTCAACCATAAAATAAAATATAAAATGGTATTTCCTTTTAAAAAATTTAAATCGTTCTCCATATTTTTCTCATTTTTTTCACGTCCTGCAATTAGTGTGATATGGAAGTTAGGTGTGGAAGGTACCAGCCCAGATGTAGTCCTCGTTACATCATCTTGTAGCTATGTTGTGTGACGTTAATATAACTCACACTTCAATTTTTTCCTATTTTTCTGGTCTCTTTTTCAAATTTCTTTTTTCCACGCTTGGCCATCGGTAGAGAGCATTTTCTTTAGGGATAAACTCCTTGTCATTGAAAGAGCGTAATTCTTCTTTATAAGTACCTTAGAGTATGTCTTGCAAAACTATTTTGAGATACATATTAAAATATTTGGAATAATGTTCTAAGAATATCAAAATAATGTTTTGAATAGAAATAAAACCAAAATTATGAAATATTTTACAGGATATAAAATGGTTAATAATTCAAAAGGAAGTAAATACTTTATGAATTATTTATTTTTTATTCTACTAATAAAGAAATTATACCCAACAGAAAATGTATCAATTTATTCACTTTTTTATTCTCCATAAAAAAGTTTTTAAAAGTGAAGGGATTACAAAAACTCCGCAGTTACTCTAAGGCAAAGCACAATAAAACGACAACAGTGCTATAAAAATGCATGAGTAATTTTAACTGTTTCAAATCCTTTCATGCTTTAGAATTAATTTCAAAATACTGCTGTAAATTATTATTTTAAAGTAATTACTTATTTATAAGTAATATATAAAATTATTTCTCCAAAAAATATTTTCCAACATAATCCTTATTTTTACAATTTAATTTTTAAGAATTTTAAACTTTGTGTTTATAAAACAATTTTCTTCTTCAACGTCATTGTGTGTGGAAAAAAAAATCAGTACACTTTTATTTTTATCAAATTTTCGTAAAAAAATATCTTTTAGAGGTCAGAAGTCATGTAACACTTTGCATTTTAAAAATTGCTTCGAATTTCTAGATAAGTACATTTAAAAAAATCGATACAATATACTAATATATTATATAAATTGTAATATGTTAAGTATTTATGAAAACTAGTAAAATTTTCATATTTCAATTTAACTATATACATGTAACTGTTCATGATAAAAATGACCCTTTGTCCATAGCTTCTTTCACAAACAGAAATACACAAAACAATATTCAAAAGATAATCATTCTGAATTTTCAAGATATTCAATTTAATGTTTTTTAAAGTTTCCAAATTTTATTGCCTATAAAATCACGAAAGAAAAATACTGTTTTTTTAATTGAAATGCAATAAAAATACTTTTTTTAAAATACTCATATCTCATTGATTACTAAACTTTAGCGTTTTACTCTTTGATTAATTATTTTACAAACTTCTAGCATCCTTGCAATTTTAAAGCAATCGCGCAACAAGTTCTGAATATTAAAAAAAAGCACCAGATAATTATTGGAATTTTTTAAAGAAACATTTAAATGTATACTCATTCATATCGGTACAACTTTTACAAAAGCATATACAATTCAAGTAGTTAAAATATATTTTCAAAAAGGACGAATCATTTCCGGCATCATTTGATAAAAAAAGGATAAAAAAAATCAAGTTTTTCTTATTTGTTACTGGCCCTCTAAAAACATAACTCACTCAAATTTCATTGAAAAGTGAGCTCTCATGCAATTATGCTCTTTTTATGTCCAAAGATAAAAAGCAAATCATTTAGTTCTTTTGTAATTATTCGAAAAAATACGTGTAATCCAGTGACATTCATGGCTTTTGAATACAAAAAGCGTTTCGAGCATAAAAAATAAAAAAAATATTTTAAATGTTTTAATGAACGTTACCAATGCAATTTCTTGGGCCAGCAGAGAATAGAGCGAATGCACTCTCAGGTATTTTGGTAGAATTTTCGGGTGAAAATCGGTCCGGATCAAATGTTTCAGGATCGGGGAACACGTTTTCATCTCTGTGCAGGAAATACGTCATCACGAAACAGGATGCTCCTTTCGGTACGGTGTGGCCACCTGAAAAATTCATTAATTTAAAATATCATATTCCTTCAATAGATGCTTGATAGCATAAAATCATCTTTTCCTTAAAAATTAGATCAATAATAATACATGTATCTTAATCGTAGTACATTTCCACTTCTCTTTTGTGATTAAAGATTGCATATTTATTTGTAACATATTAAAAATAATAATTATAAAAAATAATCTTTTATTTACTATTCATTTTTATAACATCGCACAAATGTTATTTGAGAGGATGAAAAAAACTCACAAATACTTTTTTATTCATTTACTCATTATAAAAACTATTATTGGTATTGACTCTTGAAAATTTTAAAAATAAAATAAAGTTAAAGAAATTATTTATCATTCACACACACACAAATACACATATACAGTTAAATAAAACGTTATAATTTATTTAAAATGAAATTAGGATGCTTCAAAGTAGCACTTAATATTAGACTTTAAACAAAGGAAGAAATGAAAAAGAAAGCAAGGAACAGCCTTGGAATTCGGTTGAGAAAAAATTTAAGCTGATAATACTAAGAACAATTTTACAAAGTATTAAACTTTTTAATTAAGTACTATAGTTTATTGAGTATGTAATTATAATATTAATATATATATATATAACTGGACACATATAATTCTGCTTACATATGACGGTGTCTTCAAGAGCTTGCCTTCCAAACATTGGTATAGTTGGATAAATTCTGCTGGATTCCTTTGAAAATGCAATATATTTGAATTATTCTCTTAGTGATAAAAATTAATGATTTTTCTGATATTTTAATCTTTACTTTTTTTTACTTAACTAAGGTGCAGTTTGGTGATAAATTTGCGACGAGATTAATATACATGAAAAAACCGACGATATGAAAAAATGTTAGAATATCAGTATATAGATATTAAAAGAACGATAAAAGGATTTTTAATGTGAAATTTCTAAGCAAATCTTGACAATAAAACTTAAAGTATATTCCTCTGTAATTTTAAAGTGCATTTCTCTTACCAAAATTGCATTCTCAAAATACATTTCTGATATTCCCTTCTAATAAAAAAGTTGTTTTTAATTAGATTAAGTTGAATATAATGCTGTATTAATAAATATTGTTTTCTTTTGTGAAATAATGTTCTTTATTTCTGAAAAATGGAAATATGTAATATTACTAATGAAAATTTTTTAAAAGGTATGTTTTAATAGCCGTTTTTAATGCATCATATTTTATAATATATTTTTTAAAAAATAGGTTACCATTAGAACACAATTTAGGTAATTCAGTTGATTCAGATCATCTTCTGTGGCATCTCTATCAATGTCTTCACCAAAAACCTTATCTAATTCTTCGTGTATTTTTTTCTGTACGTCTGGATGGAGACCAATTAAGAACAAGGCCCAAGTAGTAGACATAGCCACTGTTTCATATCCCTAGTGAAAGGAGTAAGAAAAGGCAAGAAAACGTTGAAATTAAATACCGCTGTCTGTCATTTAATACCATGTGACTAATAACAATAGCGTTTAATACCGAGAAGATTATCAAAACTAAATTTGATGAGATAATAATATAAAATGAAATAGTGAAATGACTTCAAAAACAGTTCGCTTGATTTGAAGAATGCGGAGAAATCAGTGCTTAGTCCAACTGACTTGGCTGGGAAACAATTGCTGCAAGAAACTTTGATAACGAAATAAAGTTTTGAATCTATTTTTAAAGTATTTTTACAGTAAGTTTGAATCTATTTCCATCCCTTTTGCTTCTGCAGGATGGAAAATTTTTTCTTCCATCGCAGTGAGTTATGATGTAAGAAGAGTAGTTTTCTCAGTAACCTGTGTCAGTTCAATAAGATAAATTAAATGTGAATAGGCTCACCAAGACTGCACTGGTACATGTCTGTGGGCAATGAAAAAATTTCTTTTATCCATGCCCAACGACTAATGTACAGGTGTAGATGAATAGGCATGTAGATTGCAGTAAAAGATAATCGTGATGATACCCGTCTTGATAAAATTTTCCTGTATTTTGAACGGCACTAAATGTTAGCGCTGGTAGAAATTGTTGGGAACTAGAACCTAAATCTTTTAGAGTGTTATCAATTTGTGGTATAAATTGGGATTGCTAAAAGTTTAAAATTGTATTTATCATTTTCTGTGTGGATTTTTGTATAGGTCCAGGAGAGTCCTCCGTCTGATATTTCGTAACCATTTAAGTTACAACTCTTCCTATCTCGAGTTTGAAAAGAGTTCAAAAGACATTTGTATTTAAAAATAAAACTAAATTAAAACCTTTCTAAATAGCTTTCTTCGAAAAACTATAAGTTGAAATTACGTTTTTAACGATTTCTAGTATCACAAGTACTATAAAGCGTACATTTTA
The DNA here is from genome assembly GCA_019973975.1 of Trichonephila clavata. Taxonomy (NCBI): domain Eukaryota; kingdom Metazoa; phylum Arthropoda; class Arachnida; order Araneae; family Nephilidae; genus Trichonephila; species Trichonephila clavata. Next base: position 4,420 of record BMAO01016903.1, on the reverse strand, counting down.
AAAATATATGCATATATATATATATATACTAGCCGTTACCCACCCGCTTCGCTGGGTATTTCATGATGTTATATATATCAACTATTAATATCTAAGTCCTATCATTAAGAGTTCGAATGTATTGAAAAACATACTTATACCTGTAACTATCGTCTCTTAATAAAAAAAAAGGGCAGAACTCATCTAATTTGTATTTTCTAAAAATCTCTGAAATTGGAGTATAGAATGATGTTTGCATTTTCGCAACACTACAATGAAGTGGATTCCCGCAGAACCAATTTTCGGTGGATCTCTACTGTGTAAAATAAACATGCAAGCCAAATCTAATGGGAAAAAAACGAAATTTTTACTATCAATACCCGTAATCCCGTTGAGAGTCGTTTTCCAAAATAACCGTTCTTGGCGGATTTCAATTCAACAAAAGAAAAATGTGAACAAAATTTCATTATTATAGTCCTTGTATTTCGAAAGAAGGAATTTTTTGTCAGTACGCCCCAGTAACCCCCTGCTTCCCCCAGAAGTTGATTTCCGTAAAATACATTTTTAGTTGATCCCTATTCAACCAAAGAAACATGCCTAAAAAATTTCGAGTATGTGGGTCTAACAATTCAAAAACAATTCTAACAATTCTAATTTTTTCTATAACTCCTCTTGACCCCTCGCAACCCTCCTTTGGGGTCGATTTTCGTTTTACTCTTTGTAAGAAGAGTTTTATTCCACGAAAGGAACATTCATACCAATTTTCAAGGAGGTAGACCTAATAGTTAAAAAACGGAATTATTTATCGATTACACCCCTAATCTCCCGAAATGAAACTTGGTGGTTGATATTCGCGAAACCCATTTTATAGCGATTCTCTACACTACGAAAGGAGTCTGCTTACCAAATTTCAAGACTGTACGTCTCGTAGTTTAAAACTGGGAATAATTGTCTATAACGCCCCTTAAGCCCCCGCAACGCCACTTGGGGGTCCGTTTTCGCAAAACCCATTTTGCAGGGGAACTGTACTCTATGAAAGAATTTTCTTATCAAATTTGAAGACTGTGCGTCTAATGAATTAAAAATAGAAAAAATTATCTATAACGCCCCTTGAGCCCCCGCAGCACCACCCTGGGGTCAATTTTCACAAAACGCATTACACAGGGGATCTTTAATCCATGAAAGGATTCTGATTATCATATTTCAAGATCGTACGTCTAGTAGTTTGAAACTGGAAATAATTATCTATAACGCACTTAACCCCGTAACGCCACTTGGGGGACCATTTTCACGAAACGCGTTTTGTAACGTATCTCTATCTTAAGAGAGGAATCTGCTTACCAAATTTGAAGACTGTGCGTCTAATAGTTAAGAAATCGGAATAATTGTTTATGTCCTCCCTTAGCCCCCCGCAACACCACTTGGGAGCAATTTTCCCCCCAAAAAATTTTGTAGCGGATATTTACTTCATGAAAGAAACATGCCTACCAATTTTCAAGCAGGTAGGTCAAGTCATTTCAAAAGGAAAATATTTATCTATTACGCCCCTTAATCCCCCGCAACGCCACTTGGGGGCTATTTTACCCAAACCCATCTTGTAGCTGATCTCTACTCTATGAAAGGAATCTATTTATCAATTATAAAGACTGTACGTCTAATAGTTTAAAAATGGAAGTATTTATCTATAACGCCCCCTAAGCCCCCGTAACGCCATTTGGGGCTGGATTTTTACCAAACTCATTTTGTAGCGGATCTCTACTTAATGAAAGGAATCTGCTTACCCATTTTCAAGATTGTTCGTCGAGTAGTTTAAAAATTGAAACAATTCTTTATAATGCCCCTTAAACCCCGTAACGCCCCTTGCGGTTCGAATTTCGTAAAAATTTCGTTCTTACCTGATCTCTACTCTATGAAAGGAACATCCCTACCAAATTTCAAACCTGTAGGTTGAATAGTTCTGGAGATATCGTGATTAGTCAGTCAGTCAGCCAGTGAGTCGCTTTTCTCCTTTATATATATAGATGTGGGCATAAAATCATAAAAAGTAGAGCTTCTTATATCTTTTTTCCAAATAAAGGTCCATTAATCTTAATTACCTTCAAGAAACATATTTAAGAAAGTATTGTGTTATATATAGTTTCCCTATTCTAATATATCTTGTTGAATGCTTGCAATTTAATAGCAACTTGCTACGAAATAAAATCAGTTTATGAAACAGTACTTGAGTTTTATTTCAATAGTACATATCATTATAATCTAATATTAAATAAAGACTATGTAGTACAAATTGATAGAAACTTTGGAATAACCAACGATTTTGTTTTAAAAATTGCCAAGTAAGTTTACATAGTTAAGAGATTGAAACGTAATTAGTAAATAAAAACAATTAAATATCTGGTATAATTCAAAAAATTAATTAATAATAATATTAATGCACAACCGAGTTTTCTAGAATTATTCCTTTTAATGTTAACATAATCTAAGATAAACTTTCTATAAGAAAAGTAAATGTATTATTAATGGAAATACGTTTTTACCCTCATAGCTTTGAAATTGTTGGTGAATTTTAGGGATTAATAGTAAAATAAAAATAAGTTTTATAAATTAAATCAATTTATATGTCAAAATTTAAGTTATGTGTCCAAATAGCGGGATAATAATGCATTTCACTCTAAATAAATAATTAAAAAATAACGTAAAATTGTAGGAAAAATCTCCGATTTTGTTTTAAGAAACGAAGGACATTTTACGAGTTTTGCACAAGAAAAGAATGGGAACGTGAGACTTGTTATTTGAACTTCTAACAGTTGATTCCACTAAAAAGTATCAGGCTTTTAAGAAGAATTTCTTTTTATTTGAAACAAATTCATCTTTTCAGAGTGATTCCTTTTAATATTTGATTTTATTATGTACATAATGAGCTTAAAAGTATATAATAAAAATATATTTTTGCTGAAAGGATTCAACTACAGATAATTTTTATGAATTTGTATCAGAATTATTTTTCCTAATAGGAAATACATTTTACGCACCGTATTTCAACCTTAAAGATTTTTAAAAAAATAAGACACCCAAAATTGAGAAAAAACGGAAATTTTGAAAAAATTATTAACTTTGAAAAAAAAAGAGAATCGCATCAATCATCAGAAGATACACATATATATATTTTGATTTGAAATGTTGGAATTTTTTTTTCTGTCAATGAATTGTTCACTGTAAGAGGTAAGCTCTGGTTCTTGATTACACTTGGAACATTTTTGTGCATGTTTCAGATTTAACTGGCAGTATTTCTAAAGCCTTTTATGAAAGTAAAGATAAGTCGGGTAATTTAAAAACATTCTTCCATTTTTCAGTTAAACACATCAAGTAAAGACAAGTATCAGATGAAACAGTATACTTTATATACTCTTCCTATTGAATATCCGATACAGTTATTCACCAAGAAATGCACATATTTATTTAGCAAGCTGATTAGATTGAGTCGCCTTGCTAATCGATAATCTGTAGGGATATAATTTCCCAAAATTTTTAGTTTTTTAAATTATGGAATAATTTAAAGTATGATACATTAGATGTTTTTATGGAACTTTTAAATATAAAAAAATAAATATGTATGCATACCGCCATAATAAAATTAACTATTTCTTCTACTGCATCTTCTTCACTTAACTCTTCAGATTCCAAATGGAGCTTTATCAAATTATCTATCACTGCTTTCCTCTTTTTCTTACAATCTGTTTTGTTTTTACTTAAATATTCTTTCCTTTTTTCATTGAATGCCTATAAATAGATCCAAAGTAATTTTTCAGAATATACAATGATAAGCAAATTATATTGTTACGAATTTTGTACAAAATAATGTAAATAATTTGTACTTGGATGTGCAATGCATTTATATTATTCTATGCTATATTTACTTTATGCTAAAACTGTAATATTCACAAGCAACGCCGTCCCTTACGTTATAATGGCGATTCTCAATGGGAACTTGGCGAAATATTGGTGATAGAGCCAAGTTGGCATCACTTTGGCTGACCATGTTGGCGACCATGTTGGCGAGTTCGGGACCTTCTGGATTCTTCTAGAAATTAGTAGAGAAATCCACTAATTTGACGATCTGTGGCGCGAGCGCATCTTTCCGAAACTTTCGGCCGCTGCTACAAATAGAGTGATACTCGCCGCAAGAGTCAGTCTGGCTTCAGCTAGCGAAAAGCGAGTCTGATTTCAACCAGCGTGTAGTGAGCATTGTTTTGATTAGTGGTTAGTAGACTTGCCTTGAACTTGATCAGCTCGGCTGTGCTTGTGAATAGTCATTTACATACGTGAAGTTTAGACTCTGCTTATTGTGTCTGAGTGCTGTTGAAGGTGTGAAATCCTTCTGTTATTTATTCTGTGAATTTTGCCGCTGAATCCTGTATTTCAAGGATTGATTTTCGACAAT